>JARSSU010004382.1:0-31004 GCA_029619165.1 Eurosta solidaginis
GTGTTGGGAACTATCAAATGAATTCAACTATCGATAGTTAGTTACTGAATGATTTTAAACTATCGAACGAATTTTTTCATTCATTCATTCATTCATTTGATTTGTTCTTTAGCTTGCCAGAAGCCAAAAGAACAATCTCTGGATTGTTTTAGTTACCCCTCGGGTAGCTAAAGAACAAACATATATAAGACAAAAAACGTCGTTTCCAATGAAACGTGATCCAGATACGGCTAGAGATTTAACATGCAAATGCGACAACAATGTGAACCATATGGATCAATTTGTTGTTGCATTTGTATGTTAAATTTCTATCCGTATCTGGATCACGCTACATTGGAACGTAACAAAAACGTTAAATATGACTAAAATGGTGTAAATTTTGCTTCAAGTAAAAAATGAAAATATTCATTTAAATGCCTTTGTTACATGTTATGCAAAGCGCATGAATGATATGCAAATGACCTTGGTTCGCAACCCACTGAGTTTTTTGGTCTCCCCCAAACCTGTGGGGAGATTTTATGCCTCTACAACAACAACAACAGGAAAGAGGGTTACTTAAGATGGATTTTTATCTGCATTATTCAAATCTGTTTCAGAGGCATTATTGATTGCCTTAACTTATACATAAGCTACTGTCAAAATTCAGGTCACGTTTAATTAATATAAAATTGCACATTAAATTTCACTTATAAAAGAAACATAAAACAAATATTTCAAGCACTTAAATACTAAAAGTCGCTACAGTTGTTCTAGCCAAATCGGATAGTGCATGAGGGTCTATATTAAATTTTCGCCGCAGAGATGGCAACTGATTGCGTTATAAACCCCTAAAAAAATTGATTGTAAAGTAAATAACACAAGTATGTACATCGAGTTGACATGAAAAATACCTTCAATGTTTAAATTGCTGTTCAAAAATATTATCATATCTAGTTTATCTCCTTTAAGTCGGTTTCTCCTGTCGTTAATTATTTGCCCTGCTTTCGAGAAACTCGTTCTGACGGAACCGATGTTGCGGGAATACATAAATATTTTTTCGAAAGCATATATAGTTCCGGAAATGTTGACTGGCTACGATTCCAATAGTCTAGGGGATTATTTGAGCGATCAACAAAATTTTGCCTTAGATATTCCTCCAACTGAATATTTGCATTGACATTGGGCGCGTTTTGACAAATTGTTTTTACTTCAGCAACTCTTACATCGAGAAGGTCCCAGAGAGATACTTCGCTTTTATCGACCGATGCTTCTCTTGGGGTGTTGGTAGAAACACTTGTGTTTTGTTGCCGTATTAGGGAGTTACTTCTTCCACTAGCCATTTTGTTGTATTATTTGCATTAATTTCATTACCGAACGCAATTTTTTAAACCTAGGATCTAGGAATGTTGATTTGGCGCACATTTTGTCAGACTCCAACTGCCCTAATCGTCTCCAAACTACCTCTAACAATCTGCTCTTCAACTTTCTCCCTCTACAGTTTTCATTTTGCGATTTCGTACTGCGTATTGAAGACCTCTGATCAGGGGCACTACCAGTGACATCGTGGGATAATTTTCTCCTGACAATTCGGTTGTCATGGCCTCTACGGGCTTGAAAAGATTAGTGTAGTCCAACAATGTTTCCCATTCTGATGAATTGAGGAAATCAGGAGCATTTGGTAAAGAAGTTATTATGGCAGAGAGTGGTTCTTTTACCAAGCATATGCGCTCCATCATTATAAGGGTGGAATTCCACCGGGTAGGGACATTTTGTTTTAACCTCAGTTCAGTAACGCCCATTTGCTTTTGCATATTTTTTAATTTTTCCGTCGCTTGAGAACTATGGTTAAAGTAAGTGACTATGGCACGACACTTGGTTATGAGCACAGTAACTTGTGGAACAGCTTTGATGGCATCAATTACACATAAATTTAATGTGTGCGCTACACATGGGTGGTGGTGCTTCTGTAGCATTTCAATTATAGCATTTTAATATAAGCCCCGTTATCACTTACTACAGTAACTATTTTGTCAAAAACGGACCACTCATCAAATATTAACTTCAATTCTGTAGCTATATTTTGGGAGGTATGATTTCCTAAGATTTCCTTTGTTGATAAAACTGCAGAAATCATTTTGTTATCCCGAACGAAATGACTAGTAACTGACAAAAAAGATTTTGACTATCAGAAGTCCACATATCAGTTGTAACTGAAATATGTGTTACAATGTTGAGCAAGTAATGCAGTTTCTTTCTTACTTCATTGTATTTAAAAGGTAGCATTGTATTTGATAAAACTTTTCTGTGTGGCAAGGAATATATGGCTGAAGCTTTTTTGTATATTCTACAAATCCTACATTGTCAACGATGGAAAGTGGCTGCAAGTCGTTTGTAATCATCTTTAAAAGAGATTCATCAATATTATTTTTTTCTTGCTCTGAGAGCTCAGAACGTGTGCTGGTAACAAAAAATTTTGTTTGAACAGTCCTTCTCAAACATCCACTATTGGAAATGTCTTCGGTAGGTACTGTTAACGAACTGCGCGCTGCACTCCCTGCAGTAGTTGACGAAAGAGAAGTGGAACTACGTTCCTCTTCTGCAATTACTGGCGCTATTTCTCCTGAAGTTAGATTACTATGTTCTGAGCATGGTGGAATCACCAGGTGAAGTAAATAAAAAGAGATAGAAGTGTACGCTATCTGAAACGGTAGGGATGTATTTTCAACGGTCAGAAGAGGGTAAAATGTTTACCCGCTTTGGAAAAGTAGGAGTAGAAAAACAAATGCCTTGCTACGAAAGCCATTACAGACTGTTTCTTTTTCAGCATATCAGTGCAACCTAATGCCAATACAAAAGGGATACACAAGACCAGTGCGAACTTATATTACTTTAGGCATCGAATAAAATTAAAAACTTAAACTGCGATGAGTAGTAAAATTCAAGAATGCGTCTAAAGTAAACTGACCTCAACTTCAACTTCAGTTGAAGCTTTTATCGAAAAACCGGACATAAGTGGGAGAGGTGTTATCCATTATATAGTTGAACTGTAGGAACTTGCGCACTTAAATGGGTTTCGGGTTTGATGAAAAGTTTTACAGTCACACTTGGAAGTGATCGTAATACTTTTAAATGTGTTTCGATCTCTAAAAATCCATTGTTCTTTCCATCTGCTCTGTTGATTTGACATTGAGAGTTGGAAGTAAAACATATGACCTTTTAATATATCATACAAACTTGATCAGAAGATCTCCCATAAGCTCTTGACAGTTTAATTCATGATGTATTACTAATGGTCCCAAGTTATTATTTACTAAAATATGTCAGGGGATATAATAGGAGTCGCCTAGAACCAGAAGGTGCTAATCCAAGCGAGCCGGATTCATATATTCTAATTTACAATCCATAACAGCAACATTCTTCTTATCATAGTGGTCTAATTTTAGGCCAAAACAAACATAGTGAGTAACAATTTTTCGTAATTGTATTTAGAAATCCATTGTTTTAGCGAAGTGTTTACATAAATAAGGTATAATACGATAGTTTTGTTGTTCTTGCACATTTTTCGAAAGTCTTCAGTAGCGCTGCACAGGCGAAAATCCTTGTTGGATATGACGCGAATTCAAATAGTTTTGTTTTAACAAAGACCTGTTTAAATTTTTTGGAACAAATTAACATACTTATATGATGGAAACTCAATAATATAAACGCAATAGTTAAGCACGACCTTACTTATGGAAGCCCACACCAAAGATACCCAAATATGAATCTTGTAATTAAATCCGGTAAAGGTCCATCGATATTCACCTACTGGTTTAGATGAAAAAAGGACTAAAACTACCATATTTCACTCCTGAAAAATGCAAAAAACCACATTTTTCGGGGACAACATTGGTGAAAATTTTCAGATAGCCGAATGATAGAACAAAGAAGAATTTAGAGCGAGACAATTGACGGCTTACTTCACCTGGTTATTCCACCATGGTTCTGAGGAGACGGATGCTTACGGCGTAGATGGTCATTTAAATTTGATGTGTTGCCAGAAAATTAAATTTTTTTTGCATATATGGCATTTAACTTCATTGCCATTTTTGGTAAAAACTCCCAAACGGAAGATCTCTTCAATCCAGACCGCATTATAAATATCTACACAAATTAAATCGTTAAAATCACTTCCTCAGTTAAAAATATTTAATAATTACCACGCTTAAAACGTTTGTCGATTAGGTTGACGTATGCTAATTTATTTAATATCTTTTTAACACTGATATATGCACAGCAAAATTAAATAGAACGAACGATTCGAAGAAATAGTAATGAGCGAATCATTCATACCAAAAACTACTAGTTCGATAAAATAGTAATGAACGAATCATTCATACCTACAAACTAGTAATTCGAAAAACTAGTAGTGAACGAATCATTCATAACTAAAACTAGTAACTCGAAAAAATAGTAGTGAACGAATCATTCATACTAAAACTAGTAACTCGAAAAAATAGTAGTGAACGAATCATTCATACCTAAAACTAGTAATCGTAAAAATAGTAATGAACGAATTTCAAATGACTATCGAATGAATGAAAATTAGTGAACTATCGAATAACTCGATAGTTTTCATTCGATAGTTCCCAACACTAGTGTGAACCCAGGGTCTTCGATGTGGTAGGCGGAGCACGCTACCATCACACCACGGCGGCCGCCATATGCATACGTAAATATGTGCATACATATAGTTAACAGCATACATAAGTGCAAAGTAGAGAGCCCAGTGAGCGTAAAATTCTCTTTGAAATTTTCTCATGTATTTATGACTGCTGATCGCTGTTGAAATGGCCAGTGAGATCAGGGGGCCTACTCTGTATTGCGATGCGAAAGAAAAAATACGCGAAATCGCAAAATCGGTACTCTGTATCTTGACATTCGCATGTATATTTTGACTTTCGCATTCACATTTTGCCCATTCGCAATTTTTCTCCCTTTTCGCATTTCCGGCACTCTGTAAAGCGAAAGCGAATGTCAAACAGCATTCATTTTCGCATTTTTCTTGCTACAAGTAATAGGCATTCGCATTGTTCAAAATATGTAAGTATTAATTGATGATTTTATAAATTGATATCTTTATATTCATTTAAAAATATATAGGACAACTCACAAAAACAAAACAAACACAAAAGCAACAATTTGTAATCCTAATGGACTTAAAATACATAAATAAATAACAATTAAATCGAAACCACTTTTTTATAAAGCATTTCTATTTGAAATCATGTTATTTTTTATTTGTTCTCTGATACAACTAGCAATATTTCCCATTCTATGATTTTCCACGTTTTCTGTATTTATCACGTTCACTTCTTCCAGTTCAATTTCTGAACTGGGAGGATTTCTTCATTTAAATCAATCCTTTCTTCATTTAAATCGTTCCATAATGCTACAGAATCCTTTTTTAATTTGTTCAACAAAAATTAATCGTTTGCCGAAATTGTAATCGCCTTGTTTCTTTTGTTCTTTTCTTTGAGTTTGGTCAGTGATGCATACTCAAGCCAAAAATTAGCGAAAATAAAAAAGCGACATTGTTAGCGATGCGATAGCGCTACAGAGTTCCAATTACCTTTCGCATCGCAATTTATTTTCGCATCGCACTGCCTTTCGCATCGCAATACAGAGTAGGCCCCCAGTTGTGTTAACAAAAAACATCAGTTTAAGATTGATTAGGAATCTGTCAATCAGCCATAATTCGATCAATTTCACCGAATCTCCGTTAAATCAAGAACAACAGAACCGATTTGTGGGTTTACTAGCACCATTTCTTCAGTGTAGTTTCACAAGCCAAACGATAACCACTAAAGTCTTGAAAATTCGACTCATTTGAAGTGGGGTACGCTTAGTCATAGACCTAAACTTAAAAGTGTCGTAAGTAACGTATATAAGTAAGTAGTATATATATACATATGACGACCTCATGTATGCAGCTAAAACAGTAAATTGTTATCATATGCCTCATTAAGCAAATATTAGATATAATGGTCATGTGAGTTTTAATTTTTGAAGAATTTTGTTTTAGGTCCGAAAGCGTACCTTGGACCTTTGCTTTGAAATTCAAGCACACTGCCTTCTATGCTACACATTTTGCAAAATTATCTTATCATTTTATTGAAATAGGTATTGAGCTTATTTTCATTGCTCTATAAAGTATTGTGCTAATTGTCCTAGATAATCGAGTAAGATAATATTGCGAAGTACAAATTTGCAAAAAGTCTAAATCGTTCATATGTAAAAAAATAATACGATCGTAAAACTTTTTATTAACATACATAAAATACTTGTGTGTACAAATTCTCACTTTGCAAATTTTTACGTGTTTTTTATACTCAGTTGAGCAGAGCTCATAGAGTATATTAACTTTGATTGGATAACGGTTGGTTGTACAGGTATAAAGGAATCGAGATAGATATAGACTTCCATATATCAAAATCATCAGTATCGAAAAAAATTCGATTGAGCCATGTCCGTCCGTCTGTCCGTTAACACGATAACTTGAGTAAATTTTGAGGTATCTTGATGAAATTTGGTATGTAGGTTCCTGGGCACTCATATCAGATCGCTATTTAAAATGAACGATATCGGACAATAACCACGCCCACTTTTTCGATATCGAAAATTTCGAAAAATCGAAAAATGCGGTAATTCATTACCAAATACGGGTTAAGCGATGAAACTTGGTAGGTGAGTTGGACTTATGACGCAGAATATAAAACTAGTAAAATTTTGGACAATGGGCATGGCACCGCCCACTTTTAAAAGAAGGTAATTTAGAAGTTTTGCAAGCTGTAATTTGGCAGTCGTTGAAGATATCATGATGAAATTTGGCAGGAACGTTACTCTTATTACTATATGTCTGCTTAATAAAAATTAGAAAAATCGGAGAACGAAAAAATTTTTTTAAATTCAAATTTTAAAAGAAAGTTAATATTTTATATATTTACAGTATATAAGTAAATTATGTCAACATTCAACTCCAGTAATGATATGGTGCAACAAAATACAAAAATAAAGAAAATTTTCAAAATGGGCGTGGTTCCGCCCTTTTTCATTTAATTTGTCTAGGATACTTTTAATGCCATAAGTCGAACAAAAATTTACCAATCCTTGTGAAATTTGGTAGAGGCTTATATTCTAGGACGATAACTGTTTTCTGTGAAAAAGGTCGAAATCGGTTGAAGCCACGCCAGTTTTTATCCACAGTCGACCGTCTGTCCTTCCGCTCGGCCGTTAACACGATAACTTGAGCAAAAAACGATATATCTTTACTAAACTCAGTTCACGTACTTATCTGAACTCACTTTGTATTGGTGTAAAAAATGGCCGAAATCCGACTATGACCACGCCCACTTTTTCGATATCGAAAATTACGAAAAACGAAAAAAATGCCATAATTAATATACCAAATACGAAAAAGGGATGAAACATGGTAATTGTATTGGTCTATTGACGCAAAATATAACTTTAGAAAAAAACTTGGTAAAATGGGTGTGACACCTACCATATTAAGTAGAAGAAAATGAAAAAGTTTTGCAGGGCGAAATCAAAAGCCCTTGGAATCTTGGAAGGAATACTGTTCGTGGTATTACATATATAAATAAATTAGCGGTACCCGACAGATATGTTCTGGATCACCCTGGTCCACATTTTGGTCGATATCTCGAAAACGCCTTCACATTTACAACTAAGGGCCACTCCCTTTTAAAAACCCTCATTAATACCTTTAATTTGATACCCATATCGTACAAACACATTCTAGAGTCACCCCTGGTCCACGTTTATGGCGATATCCGAAAGGCGTCCACCCATAGAACTAAGGCCCACTCCCTTTTAAAACACTTATTAACACCTTTCGTTTGATACCCATATTGTACAAACGCATTCTAGAGTCAACCCTGATCCACTTTATAACGATATTCCGAAAAGGCGTCCACCTATAGAACTAAGGCCCACTCCCTTTTAAAATACTCATTAAACCTTTCATTTGATACCCATATAGTACAAACAAATTCTAGAGCCACCCCTGGTCCACCTTTATGGCGATATCTCGAAAAGGCGTCCACATATAGAACTAAGGCCACTCCCTTTTAAAATTATCATTAACACATTTCATTTGATACCCATATCGTACAAACAAATTCTAGAGTCAGGCCTGGTCCACCTTTATGGCGATATCCCTAAATGGCGTCCATCTATAGAACTATGGCCCACTTCCTCTTAAAATACTCTTTAATACCTTCCATTTGATACACATGTCATACAAACACATTCCAGGGTTACCCTAGGTTCTTTTTACAACGTGGTGATTTTCCCTTACTTTGTCTCCACAGCTCTCAACTGAGTATGTAATGTTCGGTTATACCCGAACTTAGCCTTCCTTACTTGTTAATACTTATTTTATGCGCAACAATTTTATAAGTGTAGATAAAGCTATGTACTTAGCTGTCCATATAAAGTTAAAGTGCATATGTATATGCGCGTAAAAAACACAGCATTTCTCTACATCAGTGGTACACAAAGCCGGCAGAGCTTCGAATACAAACGCAACTTTTGACGTTGTAGTATGTGTTCTCATGGAGAATATTTGAGCATAACATTCACGCATGAGATGTTTACTGCTTGAAGGACATAGTGTACAAGTACAAGTGTGTTGACTTATCTGTCAAAGCATTATGACAGGCACTCGCTGGATTCGACATGACAGCGAATTCAAAATGGATACCATTACCGAATGCTCCGAATGATTGAAAAATTGAAAAAGTCCATACGATTGGTAGTCAAAAATGTTGTCGTTGAGACTAAAATGCGACTCTAGACCTGAGATTCCATCAGGTGAGCGAGGCTGTTTGTAGTTTTGACGTTTATCGCTTAGTGAACACACTTGGTATAGGTACACTATGTTGAAGGACAAGCTAAAACTTATGAACCGAAGAGCTAAAAATGTGTCACTTAAGTATTATCGGATGAGTGTCGTAAGAGAGAAAACAGCCATATGATAAGTAAACAAAAACTATGTAAACACGTGTTTATAACAACAACAAACCAAGTAAATTGGCTGATATCTACGAAGTAGGAGGGAATCGCTGCTAGCGCGACTTTTTCTCAAGCACAAACCATATGGTTGCCATCCATATTGCAGTATCTTATAGTCACTTCTTGAGTGCTTGCTTTACGGAATCTCTTTTGCTGCGCTCATACGGCATGTAAATGAACGCCGAATAGTATGAAGAAGCATTCAACAGTTGGTACAGAACAAATCGTACGAATTTTAAAATTTTTCGTCCTCAAGTAAAGGGAAACTATCATTATCATCATTAATTGGTGCTTAACCGCCTAAGCGATCTTGGCCGTTTCGTAACAAGTTACGCCTATCCTTATTTCGCGATAACTGACGCCAATTGGAGCACCAAGGGAGGTCAAGTCTTCCTCCACCTGCCTCTCCCGACTCAGTGGAGGTCTCCCCCTTCCCTTGCTTCCAAACTGCGGTGTCGACTGAAATACTTTCTTGGTCGGAGCTTTTTCGTCCATTCGCATAACATCACCCAGCCAGCGGAGTGCGTAATTTTTGTTCGTGCAGAAAGGACTTAACTTTTTAATGCCTACTCCGTCCTAAGTAACACGTGTTGGCAAAGAGTTATTCTCAATTTTATGTCTAAGGTGACATTATTTTTGCTTTTTAGTCCTGGTTCCCAAGTAGGCGAAATCCTTCACAGTCTAGAAGTTAAATTCATTAACAGTGATGATACTTCGCCTTGTCCTTTGTATTTACATATAAAATATGCTTTATTTTTTATTAAAAAATTATATATCTTCATTTCTTTTTAGGAATGACACCAAATAATTCTACACCAGCCATTGTATATGTGCAGCCAGAAACGGGGATAAAAAATTCTTACAAGATTTCTTTAAAGAAATTTAAACAGTATTCGCCAGTTATTTGAACCTTGATATATGCACAAGCCTTGCCGGCAACGCGAATATATAAACGAAACAAATCTGAAAACAATTACGTAATCGTGCACAAATTATTAAAAAAACTAAATGCGGAAAACACTAGTATTCAAAAATAATCTAAATTAATTAGATTTGTAAGTTAAAAAGTTAGTAAAGCGACGCAATAGTTAGTAACGCGTAACAGCGAAAATTATCAGCAAGGCACAAATTTAACAAAATTAAAACATCGACAACTAACGAACCGAAAAATAGAAGAAAAAAGATAAGTTAAAAAAACCAAAACCACTTACGCACTTAACGATCGCACTAAAAATTTAAGAAAAACAACAAATAAAAACAATTAGTAAATAAGAGCAAAGTCAACACAAATTAAGCAGAAAAGTTAAAAAAAATGTAGAATAAAAACTAAATAAGTCTCAACTACAAGCACTTGAAACTTAAGTAAAACTAACTTAAAATCCCTAGAAAAATAAATAAATCATAAGCAGCGGAAAAAGTCAACAATAATTGCTAACCAAGATCATTGAAAGGAAACTCATTCTTACACGTATATACATAATTATGCACACGGAGCCGTCTTCACATAAAAACAGCAATATTTTGTACAAATTGTTTCAAATTTCATAACAAATATTTATTAAGTAAATATTTAAGAAATCTGAAAAGCAAATCAAACTTAAAACGCAAAAGCAGAATTCACCATTATCACAATACATACAACTTTAAGGAGAAAGAGTTAAGAAAATTTAAAGTTATAGATTATTTTGCAGCATCAACATGAATTCAAACGCAAGACATTTGCTGCATTGCATACTCCTTTTAAATGTGATAATAATATTTGAAGTATTCTCTGGTGGTATTAAAATAGACGAGAATTCATTTACGCTCGTCGATCCATGGACTGAGTACGGCCAATTGGCCAGTGTACTTTTGTACTTACTAAGGTTTCTTACGTTCTTAACGTTACCGCAAGTTTTATTCAATTTTTGTGGTCTCGTCTTCTATAATGCCTTCCCCGAGAAGGTGGTGCTTAAAGGTAGTCCCATATTGGCGCCCTTTATTTGTATACGCGTCGTAACACGTGGTGATTTTGCCGATTTAGTTAAAACGAATGTTTTGCGTAATATGAATACCTGTCTGGATACAGGTTTGGAAAATTTTCTTATCGAAGTCGTCACCGATAAACCAGTAAATTTAGCTTCACATAGACGTATACGTGAAATAGTCGTACCGAAGGAATATAAAACACGCACTGGCGCATTATTTAAATCGCGTGCATTACAATATTGCCTAGAAGATGATGTGAATGTTTTAAATGATAATGATTGGATTGTACATTTAGATGAGGAAACACTGTTGACCGAGAATTCGGTACGTGGTATTATTAATTTTGTATTGGATGGTAAACATCCATTTGGTCAAGGTCTCATCACGTATGCCAATGAGAATGTTGTTAATTGGTTAACTACGTTAGCGGATAGTTTTCGCGTTTCGGATGACATGGGCAAGTTGCGTTTGCAATTCAAATTATTTCACAAACCATTATTCAGCTGGAAGGGCAGTTATGTCGTTACGCAGGTAAGAAAATCTCAACGTATGCATCGCTTTAAGTTTTCTTAATATTTTCCACTAATCTATAATCTTATTCATTACATTGCTCTTCTTCTCTCACCCACAGGTTGGCGCTGAACGTCAAGTTTCATTCGACAATGGCATTGATGGCTCTGTTGCTGAGGATTGCTTTTTTGCAATGCGCGCTTTTGCACAAGGTTACACTTTCAATTTCATCGAAGGTGAAATGTATGAAAAAGTCACCATTCACACTACTCGATTTCCTACAACAACGCAAACGTTGGCTACAAGGCATTCTACTTGTTGTACACTCAAAAGTCATACCATTAAAACATAAACTCTTACTTGGTATTAGCGTTTATTCGTGGGTCACAATGCCACTATCAACTTCGAATATCATATTTGCCGGTCTCTATCCAATACCGTGCCCAAATTTAGTTGATTTTGTTTGCGCTTTCATAGCTGCTGTCAATATTTATATGTATGTCTTCGGTGTGCTAAAATCATTTTCATTATATCGTTTTGGTTTGTTAAAATTTGTGGCTTGTGTGTTGGGCGCCATTTGTACCATACCCGTAAATATAGTTATCGAAAATGTGGCCGTTATATGGGGTTTATTCGGTAAAAAGCACAAGTTCTATGTAGTGCAAAAAGATATAAGAGCAATGGAGACCGTTTGAGCGGACGATACACTATGGTTATAGTCATCATATTTCTTCAGCACTTGATTTTTGCTAGCGCAATTTTAGCAGTACAATATAAGAACAAAGTATGAAAGGTGAGTTTCTTTTTGTGTAAATCAAAAAAGCAGTACGTTAGCCTAATGTGAAATGTGCTAAGTCACTTTTTACGAATTTTACAGGAGACGAAAAAAACTGAATAATTTTTGAAATAACCTTTTTTTCAAAACTGTGAATGAGGATACCTTAGTTGCAATACTTTTGAGTGTAGAAGCTTTGAAAAAGATAAATAAAAATCATGTATGCTAACCCAGCAGCTATTTTATGACTTAGCACAATTTCCTCACTCAAAACAAATTTTTTCTCCTGACTTAGCACTTTTTACTCAATATGTTTCCCCATCACTCCTCCCCTTTAATGATTGAAATATAACACTAAAACTATATATTTCACAAAAAATACTATTTATTTGTCAAACTATTTCTAACTATTGGCGGCCACCGTGGTGTGATGGTAGCGTGCTCCGCCTACCACACCGAATGCCCTGGGTTCACACCCCGGGCAAAGCAACATCAAAATTTTAGAAATAAGGTTTTTCAATTAGAAGAAAATTTTTCTAAGCGGGGTCGCCCCTCGGCAGTGTTTGGCAAGCACTCCGAGTGTATTTCTGCCATGAAAAGCTCTCAGTGAAAACTCATCTGCCTCGCAGATGCCGTTCGGAGTCGGCATAAAACAAGTAGGTCCCGTCCCGCCAATTTGTAGGAAAAATTAAAAAAAAGGAGCACGACGTAAATTGGAAGAGAAGCTCGGCCTAAAATCTCTTCGGAGGTTATCGCGCCTTACATTTATTTATTTATTTTATTTCTAACGGTTCTGATCTGGACTCTTTTGCCGGATGGTGCGCAGACAATAACTTATTTTTAAATTCAAACAAATGCTGTGTTGTGTCTTATTCCATAAAGACAACTGCCACATACTTTATCTACAAACTAAATGCTAAATCTCTTAATCGTTGTCAAGAGAGTAAAGACTTGGGTGTAATTTTTGACTCCAAACTCTCTTTTTCTAGTCACATTGATTTCGTTGTTTCAAAATTTGTTGCAATGGTTGGGTTCAGTAGACGTAACACCAGTGACTTTAAGGACCCTATGACGTTGAAGGCACTTTATATATCCTTGGTCAGAAGTGGTATTGAATATTGCTCAATAATATGGAATCCTTTCTATGAATCTAACTCCTATAAAATTGAGAAAGTTCCAAAAATTTTTACAAAATTGCTTTACGTATGCTTCACTGGCCAGACGGCCTCCCATCATATACCAGCAGTCACAAATTGCTTGGTCTTCAGGCTTTGCATGACAGAAGAACTTTTATCTCACTCATGCTTGCCTATAATGTAATAAACTTTAGCACGAATTGCTCTGATTTATCTACTTTGTTCATTCCATATATTCCACTGCGTGATCTTCGGCATAATAGATTATTTATCGAAATAACTCATAAAACGAATTATGCTATGAATGAACCTATAACTAGGACTATACATCTAGCAAATCGATTCAGTAGTGTTATTAATTTTAATAACAGCTTATATAAGTTTAAGCTTGAATTGTTTTCTATTTTTAACTAGTCTGTAAGAAAGCATGTAGTTATCGACATGTAAGAATTGAAGTAGATTATAGTCAGCGCAAAGCATTTATCATACACCAAAGGCATGTCTCAATTGGGTAAATCCAATTTCAAGGGGTTGTGTTCGCAACCCTCTCAAGGGGTTGCCAGCACAATATATAGCTTCTCCAACCCAATTGTCAACTCACCTAACCGTGGCGAATCCTGTTTCATTGACAGCCGAGGCTCTGGCGACCCCAAGTTCCTCATGGAACTAGGGGGTGGGGAGGGCGGGATGGCCTAGAAGGTTTAATGTGGTCATATAAATCGTTCCCGAGATGGTCGAGCTAGTAGTACCTTAATAGTGCTTTGTTACCGGAACGTACCGGATCTATATCCGGCAAAGGGCCATCAACATCGGTAACACTCCCCAAAGCCTTCGGGGAGTGTCTTTATCGTTAATACAACAACAACAACAAAGCATGTACTTTTAGACTGAATGAATTAAATAAATAAATAAAATGCGCGCACAAAGAAATGACTAGTAATTCAGATTGATATTATTGACAGGTTGACTTAGCACATTTTTTTAACAGCTGACGACTTAGCACATTTACACATCATTGCCCACAGCACGTAAAAATGAAAAATTTAAATATTTTTTTTTGTGATCGATGTATTTTGAATTCAGTTTTAAAACTGCATTAAAATACAATTTTTCAAAAAAAGTGACTTAGCACATTTTCACATTAAACTAACGAGTAATCTTAGTACATAGTAAGAATAAATTATATCGTTTTGTTATAAATAAGTTCGAAGTACGAAATTTATAACGCGGCAGTCAGGTCGGTTTGAGCCACCCACCGTATACCTTCAAAGAGATTGTATAGTTTTGTATTACAAGTGGAAACCTTCGACAAAACTGTTGAGTTTAGGCGAATGATCCTAAATAACTTGTAAAAATGAGGAAGCCGAATACAAATATAAGGACGAAACCAACATTCTTTCTTTAAGAAATGCGAACTTGAATATAAACAAGTAAAGGTGTCTAAGTTCGGGTGTAACCGAACATTATATACTCAGCGTGAGCTTCAATTGCACATTTCATTTCAGATAAATTACTTCTCTACATAACCCCCCATTTAAAAAAAATGTCTCCCCATTTCCTCTTTCAATAAAACTTGATAAGTGAAATATCATTGATTCAAAACTATTTTTTGCTAAGTTATGGCTTATTATTCTAGTCTACGACCCTTTTAAAAATCGTTTATATAAAAGTGGGCGTGCGTGTGGTCTTTAACCGATTTCGTCCATTTTTTCTAGAAATATTTCCTGACTATAGAGAAAATCTGTGTACCCAATTTTATTACGATCCGTTAATTTTTCTTCGAGTTATGGCTCCCGAAACATAGAAAATTGCTTAGTCATAAAAGGGCGATGCCACGCCCATTTTTTTAAAATTTGAAGTTTTTCCTATTTATTGTTTTAAATCCACTTGGGAAATGAATACGATTGATATAAAGCTCTTTTTTGCAAAGATATAGCTTATTTTATTCGTCCACGACCCTTTTAAAAATCTTTTATATACAAGTGGGCGTGGTCCTTAACCGATTTCGTTAATTTTTCTTCAAAGCATTCCTTATAGTAAAGGCAACCTCTCTGCCGAATTTTGTTACGATAGGTTTAACGATTTTTGATTTATGATTAATATTTGTAAAATTGATTTTATCACAAGTGGGCGGTGCCACGCCCATTTTAAAAATTTTTTTTCAAATTTTTATCAAGAGTCTCAATATCAGTCCACATGTCAAATTTCAACATTCTAGGTGTATTATTTACTAAATAATCAGGTTTTTGTGTTTTACAAAATGTTATATATATAAAAAGTGGGCGTGGTTATCATCCGATTTCGCTCATTTTCAATACCAATCTATTCTGGGTCCAGATAAGCTCGTGTACCAAATTTGGTGAAGATATCTCAATATTTACTCAAGTTATCGTGTTAACGGACAGGACGGACGGACGGACATGGCTCAATCAAATTTTTTTTCGACACTGATGATTTTGATATATGGAAGTCTATATCTATCTCGATTCCTTTATACCTGTACAACCAACCGTTATCCAATCAAAGTTAATATACTCTGTGTGCAAAGCACGCTGAGTATAAAAAGCAGATTATCACAAAATATACGGAAACTAAATCGGAGATGAAGACAATGAACAACAAGGCTTAGATAGATTCCCGGAGGTACTGATCCGAGTCTAAAGCGCGATGTGGTGGGTGGCAAGGTACTCATCGTAGTTCCAAAAGGTCAACAAAAATAATACCGCTATGTTTGTTGTTGTTGCCTGATTAAATCTGATACGAGCCACATGTCCCACTCAGCATTTAGATGATTAAATTTTGAATTTCCCTACATATAAATACAATTTGATTACTCTTTCTGACTAAATAATGAGTTATCATACAATGAACAAAAGAAATAATCAAATATGAATACTTTTGATGATCAAAAACTGAAAAGCATTTTTCGATCACTTTTTGGATTCATTTTTGAAGTGATTTGATGATTAAATTTTAATCTAATATATAAAAAACACGTGTCACAACTTTTTTGGCGCGATGGACTCCTAAACTACTGAGGCCGATTTTGAATTTGTTTTGCACCTCGTGTGTAGTTTGATCTAACTTGAGAGATAGGATAGGTTATATCTCAGTTCATAGTCGCAATATTATTTATTGCAATTTTTTTATTTGTTTATACGAAATACGGTTTTCAGAGGGTCCCGCGATTTAGAGGTACTATGACATTTTTTTTAATTCAGGAGAGTCTTTAGTTGTTCCATGTGCAATTTTTAAGCCGAATTTCAAAAGCAACGAAAATCTGCATTTCGTTTTAATATTATAGTGAAGTGTGATATAGGCCGAAACGTGGACCCGAGTACCCCTACAATGTGTTTATAGAATATGGATAACAAATGAAAGCTGTTGATGAGTGCTTTAGTACAGAGTAATATATTATCCAGAGACGGATGGTACTGGGATAAGGACTAGGACTGGGACTGAGACTCGGAGTGGGACTGGGACTGGGACTAGAACAAAATACATACTACCCTCTGCGACAGGCTATAAGGGATGCAGGAGAATTGGAAGAAATTGAGAGAAGAGAAAAGAGAGAAGAGAAGGAGATTGAGAAAGAGATAGAATGAGACGAAGATGGAGATCGATGAAGCGAAAACGATGGAGGGAGGAGTGAATAAAAGGATTAGGAAAAAGTGAAGAGGGGGAGGGCAGAGTCAGACGGAAAAATCTTATTAAAATGTATGCAGATAGGCCAAATTTAGGGCAGGACAACGTCTGCCGGGTCTTCTAGTATTTCATAAAACCAACAAAAAGAATAATCAAATATGCTTACCTTTGATGATCAAAAACTGGATATAGTTTTTCAATCACATTTTGGCATCATATTTGATCAAATGTGTTTACTTTAGGTGATCAAAAGTTTATATCATTTTTCATTCAGCTTTCTGTGTCTTTTCTGACAATCTTTGTTGACTGAACAATAGCTTTTATACTTGTTAAAATTTTACTTTTCATTGAAAATCTTATTTTTTTCACATACACACATTTTTTCCATCATTAAGTTCAGGAAAAATATGTACATATATAAAAATCTTTTAATTAAGATATTCTCCAAGGCAATATAAAGATAATGCTGCTCGACCGAAGATTTCCCCAACCATTTCTCCACCTTCGGCTTCCCGGAAAGGTTGTGAGCTATTTGAACCCCAAGTAAGTGAAACTCTCTTGACATATGTACCTGGATATGTCTTCAACATCCGTACCGTATCGCATTTTAAGATATTGACGATCTGATGTTGGATGTTGTAGTCGCAGGTTTATATCGGTCAAGTTTGTTTGTGAGCGACCTGTGGTTAAAATAGCTCACTTCCGCATGCTTTCTTCCCCTGATGAAATAAGATTACTATGTAGTATCTTATTTCGAATGAGATATAAAGAATAAATGCATCATAATCGCATTCAAAAATGATTCAAAAATCTCAACCAAAACGATTGAAATATGGTCACGAATATGATCAAAAATGACTGTGAAAAGCAGTCAAATATTACTCTAAAACAATTAAAGCTCAATTTTACAATGATATCAAATATGAATAAAAATCATTTCGAAATAGGTGTCATAAATGATTATTCAAGAATAATCACATTTAAGGTACATTTTTCTCCCGACGATACATTAATTTTCGAACAGAAAATGCTTTTAAATAACGTTTTTAATCATCTTGGTGGGGTATGATATTTAAATATTTTTGATCAAAATTTTCAAAAAATGTGGCTGGGGTTTTGCTAGCTCGGGAGAGATCATTTTTTGGTAGCTCGGCTTAGTGTGGTCGTCGTGTTATAGATTTAGTGCCACACCGAGGGTTTTAGGTTCAAGTTTCGGACAGTAGGATGTCAAAAAAATTAGAACAAAGTTTTTTTACCCTCAGTGCCTCAGTGTAAGAAGTCATCCGTATTCTTCTTTCCTTGGATAAGTACAGTTTTTACAGCAAGCCAAGACAAAAATTAAAATAATCCCGAGCACTTTTTTAGGCACACTTACAGAAAGGCAAGTTAATGGGAAAACATTTTATTCACAAAACCTTCAGTATACGAATAATGACAGTCGATTGCATGCTATGTAAAATTCGAATACGAGCTAATCGATCGAATGCAAAAGTTGCTAGTCGATTAGCCGAATAATCGATGGCAAACAAGTGTAGTTGTTTTAGCATAGTCGTTTTTTAATAGTTATTTGAGACGAGAAGCATATCCTAAGGAGCTACAGTTTGGTTAGCAGAGAAAACTATTTCAAAATGACTTCGGAGCTCAGAGGAAATTAGAAAAAAAAATATAGCGCCTCTCAATACTGAAATAATGACATATCAATATCAGAAATCTCAAGATAAATTTCAAATTTATAGACGGTCTTGTGGAAAAATTTTTTTCGACACATTGCCAACCAACATATTGAAAATTTTGCAGTAGATGGCTTTTTAAAGTTTTTACCGAGGGTGTATTTAAATCATACCAAAATCCATGTGGGAGAGGGATCGAAGAAAGAAGGACGCACGTAGGGCCTATCGCCCAAACTCTCTCATTGGGTATTTACGGCAATTTTCAAGCCCATACTTTAATATGGGGTCCTAGTTGGGTGGATAGCCACATAAAAAAGTACGCTTACCAAAAAAACTTGAGGGGGATGCAGATTATCAATGGTTAGCTTAACGGAAACCTTAAATACTACCCCGACAGCAGAATTGCATGTCATTCTGCACATCACACGTGCAGCCCTAATGGCCAAAAAAAGAGCGCTAGCAAAAGTATATACGGCGAACGGACTAGACGGTACAGCGCCTCAGCTTTAAAAAAGATGTCGGAACCACAATAGAGCCGCAGGGATGCGGAAATGGCAGAATATACTAAACTAAAAAAAAATCCTACAAATCCCTGAAACGAAAAAAATGGGATAGATTTTTTTGCGCTTTAGAAAAGCGCTTAATCTTGACAAGTAATTTTCTCAAAACAAAAAGGTTTTTTAATTGGTTATAGGAGTAATTTTCCTAAAAATAGAGAAAATTGTGTAACTGTCACGGCCGTGGATTTCTAGTCGAGGTCTGCAACTTTACAGTCGAATACTCTTATTCACTGAGCTTAACTCGTACATGTAAATATTGTGAGAAGTATTCAATCAAGTAAGTTTTCTTGATTGGAAAAAATTAAGAGAATTTTTCATCAAAGCGATGAAAAGTTTTATACAAACAAAGGAATTCTAGCTCCTTAATATAAAGAAAAAATTCTTGGAAAACGTTTTCCTCATTCCGGGTGTTTTTCTGATACACGTGTAACCAATGGTTTCAAATTAAAGGAAGGGGTCGGATCTGCTTTTTACTGTTTCGATCCAGAAATAAGGAGATCCTACAGGCTGCAAGATGAGTGGAGTGTCTTTTAGGCGGGAATTGTAGCCGTGAAGAAAGCAGCAGGAATTCTGGAGGAAGAGTGCTTAAGCAAAAAGAGAAAGGAGTTGCATATGATATGCATCAAGCAGGAAAGACGTGAACAGAAGCGGTGGGCTGGCTACAAAATGTTCAAGATCATCTGCAAATCCTACGACCTTAGACTCACAAATTTTCTCATATCTCTCAACTCACGAAGTTGATCATATCTCTAAAGGACAATACTTAAGGGCATACTAACTTGGCTCTGCCTTCTGGTGTCACATACTTATAAGTTAGAACTCGTCAGTACAGCAGATTTCTGAGTGCTGAGCTGCAGAAGGAAACTGTGGAGCACAGTCTCTGTTCGTGTCACAGCCTCCAGCACTAGGGGCGGCAGTGTTGCCAGCAGTCGAGCAGAGCAATTATACACCAGGTCCTAGAAAACTTTAATATTTACGACAGAGGACGAGTTATTCTATAACATAAGTCTGTGTCTGAATTGGGTTTTTCTCCATTTGTCGTCAAACAAATTATCGGTAACACCATGGCACATTTAGGCCCATGTTTCAGTACAAGTTAACGCAGTTTGTCGTTAAACTACGCTTAAATTTATCTGGCGAGTTTTTTCAGTCTATTTAGCTAAAATTTAAGCTGAAGTGCTTAAGCGGCGATCTAACAGGTTAAACTCTAGTTACCTATCAGTTTTTGCGTTCGTTGCAGTGAATATACCCACACGCATTTGGGCTTAAGTATCATTACAGCTCATGGGGATAACAAGGCAAAGTTGTTTCGAGCCAGGATTCAACTTGAGAATCATAACGTTCTGAGCAAAAAAGGAAATTTTGTATATAGCACAAAATGGCTTACTTAAGTGTAAAAAAAATATAGTTCTCCACTTGTATTTATCTGTTCTCCAGGTGTGGTTCTCTCACTGGACTCAAATGTAAGATTATCACATACTACAGTATTTTCAAGAAATAAAATGCGTATACTTATTTGTAGGGATACCGCGTCTTTTACTGCTAATCAACCAGTGTTATCTCACAATAAACAGCTGTTGGCTTGGTGTACACCTCGGGCAGATTTTTAGTTTTTCAACCCACCTCAACTCGATATCCAAAGTAGGATTATAAACTAGAGAAATGTATTGATATGCATTTGAAAGCTGCGCATTTACAAAGGCCTCTCAAAGGCGGAAAATAATTTTAGATGACGTTGGAGGTCAACTCGCGAACTACCGCGAGAACTCAAATGTTGGATAGTGATTAGGAGAATGAAGTGGATACAACTGATAACTTTCTGGTTACGAACATTACAACATGATGTTGGATATCAGCTCCGGAACTAGATATATATTTCGCTAAGACTGGAGAAATATTTTTTCATGTTTGTGGGTAACAAAATCAGCTGCTGCCGTATCTACAATTATCTAGATTACAAAAAACAGTGTTGCCGTACAAAAAGCCGACCCAAAGGCGGCTTAAACTATGACTTAAAAACTGCTCAGTAGTTACCTGGAGTTAAATTTGACGAGAGTGTAAGCTAACTATGGTGTTTTCCTTTCGTACACGAAAATGTTCGCCTTCACGCCAACCCTTCCAAAAGGTGTGTCGGTTGAAAATCAGCTTAGTGCCTCACTAGAGGGCATCATTATCGTTTCTCCACAACCTACCCTAAAAATGTCCAAAATGCACATTACTGCTCGCTGCCATTGACGGTGCACAGCCCTGTCACTTAGCTGATGATCACGCGAAGCTGAAGCGAATGCTAGAATCATCAAAGCTGAGCGAATGCTAGTATATGTAGCGTATGTGTCTGCATCATGCCTACTCACAAGCAATTGCTGATCACAGTTGACAGCACACAACCACATGAACTGCATTTTTTCTGTAACAAATGGTTACAATTTTTGTTCTTTTCAAGTTTATGCAGGGTGGCACTGAACATTTTAAGTGGCTGACAATTTCATAGGGCGACGAAGTGATGAGAATCTTAAAAATGTTTGCCTGAAAGTGGCGACATTTCGGGTAGAAAAGAATCACCAGTAGTTTAAGCTTAGCTAACCAACTAATGAAAAACGGGCCTTAGTCTTTGAGAGGTCTTTATGACTGGGTCACGTTTCAACTATCTAGTTCTTTCGTTGAGTTTTCCAATATATCAATGTATAACAGATAGCCTTCGACTAGTAGGTTTAAGGTAGTCAAAACCTTCGGGAATTGTCTAAATTATTTTATTTCTATAGTATATTTCAAATAAAACCAACTAAGCAAATTTATTTTCCTAATCTAATTCCCAATTTTTTTCTCTTTTATGCGAATATGGTATCTAAGGCAAACTACAAACACCTATAACACCAAGCAAAAACCAAAAACAAAATAATAATTATGGTGCGATAGGTACTCAAATTACATAATACAATGCGTCCCTTTTGACATTCGCCATTGCACGCAGACGTCCAATTAGAAGTAAACTCCGCTGTCGCCCATTGAACCAACGCCTGTACACACATCGCTGTTATAATATTATCACGCGACTCACTACAAAAAAAACCAACTCTATGCACCTTATATAGCTTTTGTTTGTCATATGTAAACTTATACTAATGTAACTAACAAATTAAAATCACGCACATACACACAGGCATGTCGTCTACCAAACCCCACCACGCAAATTCATCCATCAACATTGGCACAGCACTCAACACAAATTCATAATTTCCCACCAATATGCACTATGAACTAGCATTAAACAAAAAAATTATCATTGTATTAGTTTTGTATACATTAAGATTATATACATATAATGTATATATATAGATATAATTACAAAAACCTATTTAAGATATACGTTTATACATTTTTGTTTTTATTGTTATTATAGAAAACAAGAGTTATTAATTATATTAGTTGTGTGTCTGTGTGTGTGTATAAAGTATTATGTATTTGTAACGATGATAATGTTGAATCCTGGTGATGATTATTGAATTACATATTAATTTTGTTGAACAAATTTTTGCAGCCTTTAAGTAATCAACTATCTTTCATTATACATATTTACACATCTCAATGACCAACATTTATAGCTTTCAAAATAAAATAAAAGTCCTTGAAAAATTGTTCTTTGTCAACTTTTTATTTGAAATATCAGATACATAAGAGGGGTCTTGATAATCGACTATTCGAATATATCGATCAATCGATGGCAAAAGCTGTTTGGTAAAATAATCGTTTATCAAAAATCGACTAATTGCTTGCGTTCGACTAGTGACAGCTGTGACTATTCGAATAGTATTATTTCTTGCAGTTTTTATATGAGTTCTGCGTCATAACGACGCACAGTGTTTTCGTGTAGAACAAGCTAGCTGGACAAAATTATTTTATGATATTTTCGTTTCATATGCAGTCATTTATACAACTACATCATTTTTTCAACCATATGTTCTATTTTTTTTCCAATTTTACTTCATATGCATACATTTGCTTATTTCATATGAAGTAACTCATGTGAATAAGTGACATAATCCAAAAAAACTTTAAGGACTTAGATATTACTTTATTGTACTTAAATTGAATGGACTACAAATCTCAATACTCTAAAAAATTCTAAAAATTCGAAAAAAAATTAAAATTTTGTATGAAATTCAAACATTTTTTAAATATATATTAGTTTGTGTTATAGATCGTGACAATTTTCTTAGGGAAAATTAGTTAAAATAAATTTTCGAAAGCGAAAATTGTAAGAATTGTCCAAAAGGGGTTTTCTACTTATTTATGTGGAGTACTGTACATATTACATACATATTTTGTATTTATTTGAGTATTTATCCTGGCTTCTACCAATTTTTACAAAATTATTTTATAGTACCATACAATCTATTTACAATAATATGATAACATATAATAATACACATATTTTATAGTACCATACATACTTTACAATAATACAATAATAATATACAATGGTAATAATTAAATTAATTATGTCAAGAATTACTTATTACAAAACCTTAAAAGTGAAAAGTCATCATACAAATTAGAAGTAGAAACAGAACAATCGATTATAAATTAATTATAAACACTGATCCACAAAACAGTTATCGGGTAGGTTATCTCTAATTATGGTATTATTCGCTATCATCACTTTCATTCGATGAGTCACTTGTGGAATAGTCATTGAGCCATCAACACCACTACTGGTGAAAGCTTGACACACTGGGGTATTTATGACTCCCCAACATTATCGACAGTAAATTTAAGACTTCTGAAGTCAGACTTTTAAATTTTTTTCTATGTATCTCCCTAAAACTGTTAACTAAAGGATCCGATGTTATAAGCAACATATTCAGAAGATCTCTATCGTGGCTTCGCGCGACTGCTTTTGTGTGTTGTCATCCCTGGAATCGTCTCAACTCTTTATTACGGCTTCCTGTGCTTCTCAGAAAGTTGACATAGGTAAATTGCTGTAATAATACCAGTACTATGCACTAGATTTATGAACTGAAACAGCCATATTAAACCATGGATAGAGAATCTATGTAAGTTTTTTAGTCTCGACCGCAATTTTTCAAATCTTTGGATATTTAATGATTTTAATGAGCCTAACATCCATTCCGTAATCTCAGCACTAGCCTCAGAATTTTCGAAAAAACCTACGAGCAGTGTTGCCGTCATTGGTATTGCCGAAACTGGTTTGTTTATCTACTATCAATCCAAGTTGTACAGTATTTCTATTTACATTCGCGTATTGGGCGTATATGCTATCAAATGGGGTTGTTTTGTGTAGCGTTTCTGTGTGGTTATACCTGCATTAGGATTTGCTTTGTTTGTACCTGTTTATGCCTTGGTGGACTGGTGCGGTAGTTTTGTGGCAGGTTGAAGTCAGTTGATCTTCGCCTTTTTGCTTTTGGTGTGCCCTTGTTGACCTTGCGCGTTTATTTTTGTGTATTTTATGGCTACGGTTGTCCCTGTACCTGGGAATTGGTTTTGCCGTTTGTATATCAGCTTTAAAGGTTTTCAAATATCTCGTCGAAGCTGGTACGTACATACATCCTATTTTATATGTACAGATAACTAAATCTACATTAAAAATAGATGTGCAAAGAATTCACAATGGTTTTTTCTGTCGACTATTAGAGAATAATTGGCGACTATAACATATGTAAAATTTAGCCCGGATGTATGTAACTTTTTGTTCCTAAATTTAAAAAATATAGAGAAAAATACCTTTCTTCTTAATAACGGAATGTTAAATATATTGAAATACATCGATTGCGAAAGGAATTACTATTAAAAAAATTTATTTACCTTCGAGCTTAGAATCTCCATCAAAAATTATATAAAAGTGTTCACTTAAAAGAAATATGAAGCTTAATATTCAACAGAATTTTGCAATTAATCAATGCATTTACGGCCACTCCTGCCTTCTTACTTCAATTACTCATTTATGAGCAAAAATATCAAGAAGAAGCAAAAAATCTCGTTATTTTGTTTGTTTTTCTTCATTTCCATTACACTTTCTTGGAATAGAAAACTTTGTTTTTGTCCAGCTAGCTTGTTTACACGAAACACTGTGCGACGATGTGAAGTATAGTAAGCTATAATTTTTTGCTTCCTGGCATCATCGGAACTGGCAAAGAAATTTCATACAAAGCTACGTATTCGAGAAATCATTTTGCAGCATATATGTAATACTCCTATATGCTAATAGAAAATGCTCGCAATGTGTTTTGAATTCGAAATCAAAAAACAGATAGCCTATAAATTTTTGTGATTGGAGCAGCATAAGTGTGACAAGAAAAAATTTAAATTTAGGTATATTGCGATTATTGAATACAAAACAAAATCGTTTAAAACACCAATATATCGGCACTCTGATGTTTGGGAATTTACCTAGCCTTTTGTAGCAAATAGGAGCATTACATATATGTTTTGCAGCAAACAATTTATTTTTATTGCATGTTGAAATCGAATACCAGGTTAGGCGAAATATGTACTTTTTATTTGAAAAATGTTTCAAATTAAATATATTTTTTATTTCATTCGGCATCAATTAAGAGTTATTTTTTATTTGTGATTTGAATCGTCAGCCAAATTAAAGATACTTTTTATTTTTTAATTTTTATTCGACATCCAAATAAAAGGTACTTGTTATAATTTTGAGTGAAAACACTATTTTTGTACTACTCAAAAAATCTTCAGTTTCCAGCTCCGAAAAACGATTTTTACCCCATCAAAGATGTTATTTCGCCCTAACACACTGCCATTTAATGTTTTTCAGACTATAGTTTATGAGCTATTTCATAACGCAATTCGCATCGTGATATGTTGCAAATCTACATATATATAAAAAGTAAAGGTGTCTAGTTCGCGTGTAACCGAACATTATATACTCAGCGTGAGCTTCAATTGTACATTTCATTTCAAATATAATTACTTTTCTACATAACACGTGGCACCCGCCCGTTTAAAAAAAAATGTCTCCCCTTTCCTCTTACAATAAAAACTTGATAGTGAATTATCATTAATTCAAAACTTATTTTTGCTAAGTTATAGCTTATTATTCTAGGTCTACGACCCTTTTAAACTTGTTTTATATCTAATTTGCCGTGTCTTAACCGTCCCGTCATTTTACTAGATATATTTTTCTGCTATAAGGAAAATATGTGTACACAATTTCATTACGATATGTTAATTTTCTCGAGGTTATGGCTCCCGAAACATAGAAATTGCTAGTCATAAAACGGGCGGTGCCACGCCCATATTTGAAGTTTTTCCTATTTATTGTTATAAATCCAGTTGGCAAATGAAATACCATTGATATAGCTCTTTTTTGCAAATATCTGCTTATTTTATTCGTCCACGACCCTTTTAAAAATATTTTATATAAAAGTGGGCGTGCCCCTTAACCGATTTCGTTAATTTTCTTCAAAGCATTCCTTATAGTAAAGGCAACCATCTGCCGAATTTTGTTACGATAGGTTTAACGATTTTTGATTTATGATTAATAATATTTTTAATTTGTTTTATCACAAGTGGGCGGTGCCACACCCTTTAAAAAATTTTCACGCTGAGTATAAAAACAATACGTACAACTGCTTAAAACTTGAAAACTACTGGACCGACTTTATACAATTTTGTAGGTATATTATCTAGGCACCCGAATAGGCTATATTTCATACCGCTGGGTGGCTAGGGTCTTAAGGACCAAAACGTGTGACCGGGTACCACTAGAATGTGTTTATACAATATGGATATCAAATGAAAACTGTTTGGATCAAGGCATTCGTAAAGAGTATTTTTTATACCGCTGGGTGACTGCAAGTAACAAGAGGTTCAAAATTTGCTATCAAGCAATATTTCATGCCATTACTACGCGGTATGGGATGAACCTTGCTATTTTATATGAGAAAAATTTCTTTCCACGTGGTGAATCCCATGCTCGCGTATTACGCACAGTGTTGAATGCTATAATAGCCGTGTTTTTTTATACACGCGTATACGTTTACGTTTGCGCGTGAAAAAAAACGCCTATCCTCGCTTAGATAATGCTTACGAGACCCATCTAGCGGCAGTGGTTAAATAACTAGCTACAGCGACAGGGTGTACCGAAAAGCGGAGACACAACCCTCTGATGGCCATAGGGTATAACATATAGCCTAAATAAGTTGCGATGAATTGTGGACCACATATAGAATACATAGAATTAGTGTAAGAGGGTGAACAAAGACACATATTTTCAGTTACATTGAGTATAATGCGTATTGAGTTTAGTAGGACAAATTTTATGCGCAGCAATTTCAGAGGTGTATTAAAGTTTGTCGCTTGGCAGTCCATATAAGTTTTAAGCGTTATAGACGTTTACGTGTACTCGACTAATATTCGTAATGGTGGCATTATATGACTAGTAGGAACTTTCGACTACCGAATGACAGATGTCGCCCGCTTTATAACGCTATTTATTACCCGTCGTAGGTGGCGTCACAGCGTGTTATTGGCGGCATTGTGGTGAAGTTTTGACTAACAGCAACTTCCGATTACCGAATTACAGATGTCGCCCGCTCGTTAATTACCAGTACTAAGTAGATTAGCACAGGAGAGTTACTGGCGGCATTGAGTTGAAGTGTTGAGAATTGATGTTAGGTCGAAAATGAGTTTGTAGTGGTACTGCTGTTAGTGGCGTCATTGCGAAACAGTGTGGTAACTTCAGTGGACACCAGCACCCCAAATTCCAACTTTCGCTAAGCTAAAATTCCATCGCCAAAAATCTCTAAAACAAAATCAAGTGCGCAGAAAAGTATGCAGCATTTAGTACCATGTAGTCATAAGCGATACACAGCCTAACTTCTATTACTTAGGTGGTATTTGCTATCGACCACATGGTACTAAATTTGCATGCTTTCTGTGCCACTTGATTTTGTTTTAGAGATTTTTGGCGATGGAATTTTAGCTAAACGAAAATTGGAATTTGGGGACAGGCTCGGTATCACTCAATAAACTCAACACCGCACAGAGTTACGCAGCCTTACTTATTCTTTTATATAAATCTATAACCTAGGTTATTAGCAATCACAAATTTCTAACCAAATTTTTGGGCAAACGAAGTTTGCCAAGGTCAGGTCATTCGTATTCTCGCGCAGCTTCTCGTCATTCAATTTAGTCACTGTTTTTTTCTCTTGTTTTTTTTGTTACTTATATGCTTTTGCAATGATACTTCACTCAAAGCATATTTTGTAGAGTATATAATTTGTCATAATAGTCTAATCAATATGTTTGCACTTGATTAACTAAAGTAATTATTATGACATAATACAATAATCTCAAATAAATTAAAAACAAAATTTACAAAATATAGTGACTGCTCCAGGTGAGCTCGTCGAACGTCACAACCCCTGCATGCTCACAAGTTACATGATTATAAGTACCGTGGCGCTGAACCAATTGCGCCACTGGAGCGTATCAGTTTTGGTGTCGTGTGAGTCGATTTGTTTTATTGGTTGTGGCAAAATACGTATATGCCAAACGACATAACTGTTTGTTAATGCTTCATTGTATGCTGTACGATGAGTGACTGTGCATGTATGTATGTATATATGCAACTATCCCAATTCGCATTGCAAAACTAGCTTACCATAAGTTTCCTACGATTTCTTGGTCCTTGTGAAATGCCGAGTTACTAGCAGGTACAATTGATGCGCGACCAATACGCATTCGAAAACAGTTTTGTACAAAAAGGAAACTAGAGTATTTTCAATTACACAAAGAACTCCGATTTAGCTTACAAAGGGAACACATGTCTTGAGAGTTTGCTAGGATCTGTATACCGTGCCTTACGAACAACAAAACAGCTAAATGAGGATTACACCCCTGACATAGTCGCCAAGCCTAAGAGTACTCACTGAAGAAGCTACATCGGCCGCCCAAAATTCTGCCCTCATACCGCCACGGGTGTCAGTCTTATGTCCCAGAACACACCATCTACATAATGAGGCGAGATACTCCCATCAGGGATGAGCAAATGAAATGCTAACGCACACTAGTTCCTGTTGAATACCGAAGCCTAGGCATCGCAACAGACATCTGATTGATGAGCCTGCGGCCGAGAGAATACAGCCGTGTGAAGCCACAAAACACACCTAGGTCAACAGTGAATTCACCAAAACCCGTCGTCTGCATCTATGTCGGAATGCCCGTGAATCCTGGACTCAAAGAACACTACTCTAAACTTGCAGAAGAGGACGCACGCTCCCTAGGAGGAAACGCGAGTCACTTTAGCTCAACAACTTCGATCGGGATCTATAACAGGTTAAACTCTCCTACTCCATGAATCAACCCGACATACAAATGTATGCCTGCTTGCACTGTGTCCCCACATCGACACCACCATATCTTCAATTGTACTGTGGAACCAACGCCTCTAACACCACTCTCACTATGAGCTGTTGAACAGCAGGTTCCTTGGACTCCCGTTAGAGGCTATTGATGACAATTTGGGATTAGTCACACCTATTGGATGGGGCTACGGACTGCTACAACAACAACAACAAAAGCTACTTTAAAAAAACTCTCCGTTGGCGTCAGTAAAAACGTGACTTGAACTTTAAATTTGTCAATAAACTTAGGCGATACATCTCGTAAAGTAACAGAAATGAATTCTTTGGCGCAACACCTGTAACGAAATTTGGGAAATATCTGCATCCGGCGTATCATATTGTCCATTTATACCACACATTTTTCAAGTTTTAGAATCAATGACACATTAAGGGATCACATTAAATATTTCTACCAGCTAAATTATTTAAAAAAACAGGTTCAAGGCAATTTTTACAGTGTGCTGTGCTTTTGGGCTTGATTGTGGGACATAGTTTTGTGCTCCTCGCTTTGACGGTCTCATTGCCAATCTTAAAGTATGACGGAGAAGTTTTCTCGACGCAGCCTTCATTATAATTTTCCTATTTAGATTATGTCGATAATACTGGGGAGGATCTAGTGATGAACATTCACGCTATCACTATATAGAAAAAACTTGCTTAAATATTTGTATCCTATTCATTGGTAGCATACAGTTTTCCCGTGTAAAATGTGAGAACAGTACCAAACGAGTGGAAAAATAATTGTCACTTGCAAGTGTGAAAGCGCCCTAACAAAGCGCTGAGAGCTACTCGAAGGCCTTGGGGATGCTGATGGCCCTTTGCCAGATTCGGAGCGTCACATTCGGTACAAGCACCATTAAGGTACTAGCCTACATCTCGAAATGATTAAGTATGACCCCGCCTTCCCACCCCATAGACCATAAGGAATTTGAGGGCGCCAGAGCCTCGGCTGTTAATAAACAGGATTCGCCACGCTTCAAGTGAGGTTGACATTGGGTTGGGGTATCTATATATTGCGCTGGCAACACCTTGAAGGGTTGAGCTACACACCCCTTGAATCATTCGGTATTTTAAACATTCTTATGACAGGCAACCAACCTGGGTATATATTTAAAGCCCCTAACCAGTTGGTCCCTGTAGAAATTTTCTTCTTATGATTTGTTTGCAACAGAAGTTGAAAGTGGCTACTTTTTAATGTCACAGGTAAACACAACGTCTCTCTTCTGCCGTTTTCCATATAAATACTGCAATCTACTCATCATAGATAAGATTGCGTTGAACGTATCTATATGAAAAAT
>JARSSU010004384.1:0-17697 GCA_029619165.1 Eurosta solidaginis
CCTACCGCAGAAGGGCGAACCGATCTGCCACAGAATCTAAGGGCCTTCGGCCTTTCATATTTTCAAACTTCCAACAAGTCAACCCAAATTCACTCGTTATCCCATAACGAGGACACTAGAAAGCCTACCGCAGAAGGGCGAACCGATCTGCCATAGACAACCTTTGCACTCGATGGCGCGCAACGAGGCCCATAGCAAACCTAACGCAGACCCAAGATCTGCCACAGAACACCTATGCATCACCAAAAGGCGCGAGACCAACAGACTGTATCAAGATTCATCCCATCACCCAAAATCTTGAAATAACTATTAAAAAGGGGGGGAACCTTACAGAAATGAACACTAAGCTCAAAAGGCGCTGATTTCTCCACTACTTTTCCCCCCTTGAAAAATGGGATCACAGAATACATCCAAATGTCCTACCTCAAGATGATCAAAACGTTCACATTTAAAAGTATTTTCAATTCGCAAATTCATGTATCATCGGGAGGAAAATGGACCGTACCTGTGAGGATTCTTGAATGATCATTGACGATCAATATGTCAAAACGCTTTCCTTCCTACTGGATATCATTACAAAATTTAACGTTAATGGGTGGACAGTCCCTTTCTGATCATATTCGTCAACATATTTTTAACAAGTATAAAGCCATTATTCAGTCAATCAAAATAGGGCGGAAATATTCAGAGAGTTGAAGGAAACACGATTTGAAATCCTCGATCACCAAAAGCAAACACATTTGATTCCAATATGAGTCCCAACTGTGATTGGAAGGCGATACTCAGTTTCCTTTTTGATCATTAAAAGTATTCATATTTGATTATTTCTTCTGTTAACTTGTATGATAATTAATTATGTATTCGGAAGGAGTAATCAAAAGTTAAGCACCCAAGTGCTGAGTGGGCAATAGCTCTTAGATGGTGAATCGGATTAAGGAAATACGTGAGATAGCGACTACTCATATGAACGACTGGAGTGACAGATTCCAAATTATCGTTTCACCGAACAAGAACCACCAAAACCCCCACCCTTTTTTTCTTATTTCTGATTTTATAAAATCGACAGCAGTTTTGAACTTGAGTCAAATAGCTCAAAGTAAATACAATAATTCTAACTCAACCACTCACCGAAACGGGCGTAAGCTGTTTCCTCCAATTGCAGACTTCCGATACGAGCGCGCAATTTGCTCCATTTCGGCTGAGGAATACGGGAATGTACGTGTGATCAATAAACGATGAACTAAATCCTAAAAAAGGAACACATCCAAGTTTCACATAAAAGCTGTATATATTTCCACATCTTACCGTATAACGCTGCCCCGATTCACTGCGATATAAAACATCATGCCTGGTGATCATACCGTCACGCTCAAATTGGATTCCAGAACGCACTCAGTCTAAGTTCAAACATTTGGCCTCCTAAGACCAATCCCAAATGCACGCACATTGTCCATAGGGCGCGTCTCATCATAGCCCAATAGTTTGCTACCTTTTGCTTTCAGCGACACATAAATCATAAACTCTTGATACACTACCGGCACCGAATCTTTGCGTAGCCGTACATCGAATTCTACCATATCTGCGCCACTTTCAACCGCATTCTTCCATCAAGCTATTGTATGCTCACGTGTCACATAATCTTTTGCTTTGAAGCTTGTACCCGCGCCCTGATGTCGCATATCTGAACCCGTCCACTCGGGATTCCAATAACGCGTCTACGCCACACTGCCATGATGTCGACTTGACTAACTCATGCTCTGGTGTTTCTTCTGAGGAAAAGGTTTTATGATACGCTTCAGGGTGCTCACTGCGTAAGTGATCCATAATATTACCTAGTTTGAACGGTGGTAAAAATCAAACATTTTTTTTATTTGACGGTAGAGTGGTCGGAATGGGGTAAATCAATATGCTCTTGTAAGGCTAGAGACTGCAAATTTGTCAGTCGGTGACAACAGTCGGGAATCGAAAACTTTTCATCTACCTCATACCGGTGCTTGATGATGGCTTAAGTGAATCTGTAGCTCCAGCATAATCCCACGCCATGCATCGCCCTATAACCCACAAGTACATTGCTTTGACTATTCACCTCCATAATCGACGAGGGGTAAAGTCTCACGTACTCTAACAACATAAGCCTCAATAGCCTCTTATGGAGCAATTAAAAGTTCCGATTCATACGCATTTGATGTACCCCAACTGTCTGCCCTTGGCTCTAAATTGCTTATTATATTTGACTATATTTTTGTCATGCGGTATTATAACTTGTGCACTATCATTCAATACACTTTATAACCATTCTCATCTTTTGGACTATGCGACGCAGTAACCATTACAACACCTAAACAATTGAAATGACGTATTGGCAAGGGCACTAAAGGGTTGCTACCAATCGTTTAGAGGTCAACTGTAAAGCCGGCGTCTATAAATATATTTGCAGATAACTCAGCAAATCGTTTACTATTATGACGTCCATCATAGCCAAAACCCATAGCGCGTGTGTTTTCGTTCGTTATCATTGAATTGAACTTTCATATAAGTGGCCAAGCCTTGCGCGGTTTGTGCTATGACAAGATCTTCATACCATTGAAGCCAGCTCGCATTTTACCACGTAGGCCGGCTGTACCATATGCTAAGCGCGTACTTAAAAGATCATTTAATTTTATCCAAGTGCTAGCAACATTAAGTGATTGGATTTCGTAGTTTTCCCGTTTTTATCCCATTTTGCAGCCACCGGTCGATAGCTTCACGTAATTCAGAAGCCACTTTATATAAATGTTCATTTGTTGCCTTATCAGCGAAAAAAAAACATGCCTTGTAAATAATTAATTTTAGTTTAATGGTTGAGTTTTGGTATTTGCTTTTCTTCTTCTTGATGATTTTATGGGACTTGTGCTGACAATCAAATGAAGAATTTCGCAGGCCAAAAGCTTGTAAGTCATTATGTTCTAGTAAACCAGTGATGGTATGAAAAAGCATTTCCACCGCCAATTCACATATTTCAAATAACACGCTGTATATTGCATTTTGTCTATAGTTTGTTGTTAGTTTCATTTCCTACCTTACGTACACGGCAGATTATTGCAAAATAGTGCTGTACCAATCAAGTAATAACGCGTAAACCAAACTAATACAGAACCAGCCTTCGAACGCAATTTTTATTTGATCAAATGTCTTGGGCAACTGATACACCGCAAACCAATAAAGGCATGGTGTAGGTGAGCACAATAAAAGCGTCGATATCTGCACTGTACGAAGAATGTGAAAAACACTGTAAGCAGTAGCGCACGCAGCACCAACGTCAGCGATTTATATTCTTTAAAAGTTGCACAATAGGATAATTTGGCAATAATGTGCTTAGGAAAACTCTTAAAGTATTTGACGCAGTGATAGAGAAGGAACGCAAGCACCGGTAGTGCTAAGATAAAACCTGGTAATTGGTTTACTTCATATTAACGTAAAAAACCAACATTCCAATAATGCGACTGTATATATGAATATGGGAATGGAAATGTCTTATCACACCATGGCGAATGTTCAGGTTTTCTCTGACCAGCCAAAATATAAATTCCCTTTACGTCCATAATCCAATACCGCTGATGTATGTACTATTGTACGATCGGACATAAAAAAAAATTTGTTCGAATGCATAGAAATAGAAGAATGTTAAAGGCATTAAAGCCGCTAGGATGCAAGTCACCAGTTTCAATGTGGTAAAACAATGGTATGTCTTCTTGACATGATTAACTATGCTGTGACGTAGCATAAAATATATAGGATATCCAACATCACTAACCTGCAAAGAAAAAATTCATTAATAAAGTGCACAAATGGGCATCGCAAAAAATGTGACAACTGACAGCGTGGCCGGCGCCGCAGTTGGAGCACCTCTTTTGCGATGCCGGTAATCAAAAAAAAACAAACAAACGATAACCCCGATGTCCTGTCCCATCTGCACCTGAAAATGTAAGGAAATTAATTACTAATAAGAAAACGAAAGAAAATTTGTTTATAACAAGAAATAAAAGAAAATATTAAAAGTTACTTACCATATTTCCTCCTCACTAATCACCAGCACCGTACTCCAGCCACGCATTAAAATTAATTGAATGAAGAAACGGCAAAGAGGTTTACCGTTTACTTCAATTCAGTTGAAAATTCCAGTCTCTACAAGAAATGATTGTTCATTTTGTTTTTGTATTTCGCCGTGGGCATAATTATGTATGTATGTTTGTATACGTTGTCTCTCACACGATGTAGTGCTGCACAAAATGTGCAGGCAGGTACCGAAAGCCCGCAAAACACAAAATCGGGATCGGCCTTTTTGACCCATACTGACACATCGGGCAGTCCGAAAACATACTTACGCACAAAAATGAAGGAAGAAATCTCATTCAAAATTAATTACACCCTCATTCAAAAAAAACAAAAAGAAAAAAAACAAAAAAATGTTTTTTTTAGTTTTTTTTCCTGATTTCTTTTGCCGTCGGCACTGCTTATTCTTTTCTGGCTGGGGGCAGGACTTGTTGTTTTTCAACAACAAACATCACAAACAGTCATTATAAGGGCTCGGTACAAAAACAATACGGGTCCCGAAATAAAAGAATCCCGACACGACAAAATCCCGAAATGGAAAAAAGTCAACTGTTTCTACCGGCCTAGTGTGCTACTGCCCCAGTGACCTAGTTTTTTTTCAAGGGCAAGCAAATACATATATGTATATATATTCGCACGCCACAAATTCACCATACCAGCTGTCCGCTGACCAATAAATACACGACAGGGTTGCACGCCATCTCAAAATGGTACGTGCAGATAGAACGCGTCGTTGAGAACGCATCGCCAATCTGCATGCAAGCACCGGCAGTTGGTACACTTTCCAATTTAACTACGATTTGCGCTGCTCGTCATGAGCTTTCGCGCAAAATTAAATACATACCTTCGTCGGCTTTTATTCATCTATTTTAATATACGTTTTTGCAATAAAACACCTTCGCTTCACCCAACCAACCTCATGGCCACTCGCCCTGGCACATCCATAAAATGCCACAGTCGACCTGAGAGCGACACGACACGTTATACGCTGGAACGGAGACCTCGGCCTCTTCGTCCAGCCCAGAAAAACCTCAAAACCCTCGAGTCTGGAACGGAGACCTCTGCCTCTTCGTCCAACCAACAAAAAAAACCGCAAATCTGGAATGGAGACCTCGGCCTCTCCATCCGGAACGACAAAAAACCAAAGAATAACAAAAAATGGTGCCACTCTGGAACGGAGACCTCGGCCTCTTCGTCCAGCCTTACTGGCCATCGACTATACACATATTACATTCTGAATTTCTATATTTAAGAATTATGTATAATTCAATGGCAAGAAATATTCACTTTAACTGTTCATAACCGCTAATTTTTCATCTTAGCTCAGGTGGCATGCTAGCAAGTCGGAAAGGGATTCCCGGCCATTTTGCGTCGCAGACGAACTCCTCATCTAGATTAAGTTTAGTGTGTAAGTCTTATATTAATTTTTTCTCGTTTCAGCGGAGGTCATTGGCGGAAAACGATGTTGCGTATCGCAAGGGGGGCCGGCATGTTTAGGCAGGATGCCTAACTTTTCCGCATCTGATTGCGATCCCCCCCAATGCAACTCTGCAAATCGATACTCGATACTCGAATTAATTTATAACCACCCACACCATCACGCCCTCATGCATGTGCATGCATGTACATGCACGTGTATGTGTGCTTTTTGTCAGCACTCATGCATATGCATGTCGGGGTTGATGTGTGGGTGCCTTTCCCCTCCAAAACGGAGGATTTTGCGGGTCAACGGTTGTAGCTTGCTATACAACCGGCCTCTTTGATTTCAACAGCCAACCAGCTACCATCTGCCGCCAACGATCTCTGCCGTTTAATACTCAGGTAATATTGTACCCTAGCTATTTATCTTTACTGAATAAGATCATCCTTTATAACGAGAATTCTCGCCTATTTGTTATTTCATTATTCTACACGCCACATTCCCACTGAGATCGACCCGGTGCGCCGACCTACGACTCAGGAGCATACGCACCCCGGCCGAACAGCACCGTTTTTTTTGATACCCATATTGTACAAACAAATTCTAGGGTCACCCCTGGTCCACCTTTATGGCGATATCTCGAAAGGCGACCACCTATACAACTACCACACTCCCTTTTAAAATACTCATTAGCACCTTTTTTTTTGATACCCATATTGTACAAACAAATTCTAGAGTCAACCCTGATCCACCTTTATGGCGATATCCCTAAATGGCGTCCACCTATAGAACTATGGCCCACTCCCTCATAAGATACTCTTTAATGTCTTTCATTTGATACACATGTCATACAAACACATTCCACGGTTTCCCTCGGTTCATTTTCCTACATGGTTATTTTCCCTTATGTTGTCACCATAGCTCTCACTGAGTATGTAATGTTCGGTTACACCCGAACTTAACCTTCCTTACTTGTTTTATTTATTTATTTATTTAAAATTAAGTCGACTCAAAAACAAAGCGGTCGACTACTAAAAATTTAAAGTAATTGTATATATTTATAGGCATTACAATCTTTATTATACAGAAAGTATGTTATTAAGGATTAATATAAGTGTCCTCAGTGGCGGGTCATCGTGAGGAGCTCAGAAAGGAGCTTGGTGCCCATAAGGGGCTGACGCGACGTGGTCATAAATGAGTTGTTGTATGAGTTAAGCAGGATTGCCCTCATTGATTAAAATCTATGAAACATTTATTTGAAGCATTTTTAATTTATAATTTATTTAATAGTTTTGGGAAAAACTTAAACAACGTGACATCAGGACGGACAAGGCGACAGCTGTTTCGATTATACCTTGTAAATCTTTTCAAAGCGACAACGAACTAACGAATTAACCAATGTTGTCTATTTGTATGAGTTAAGCGGGGATTGCCCTCATTGCTTTAAATGTATTAAAACATTTATTTGGAGCAATTTTAATTTATAGTTTATTTAATAGGTTGGGAAAATTTTAAACAACGTGGCATCAGGACGGACAAGGCGACAGCTGTTCCGATTATACTCTTCAAAGCCATACCAAAAAAAAGAAGTTTTGTTCACGAATTTTAACGATATATTTACAATTTTTAACGAAAAAGTGATTTTCCAATATATGTATGAATTTTAACCATATACATACATATGTTGCTTTTAACTTAGCAACACGCATAAATATCCCTAGGACGTTATACCCAAGTACAGGTGTGGCCAATAGCTACTTTGGAGTGATGTAACTCCTAAATAGCTAAAGATATTGACTTGAAATTTTGATCCAGAAAACGAAGTAATATTCTGTCATGCTAGGTCCATGCGTTGATGAGATATAAGCTTTCCAAGTTGACACCTACGACTTCTTATACCCGGGTACAGGTGTGGCCAGTAGCTTTTTCTCTCGTTTTTTCTTATTTTTTTGAAGGAAAACAATTTTTATTTATTATTTTTTTTATAACATATTATTTTAATTGATTATTTCTTATAACTAAATATGCAAACAAATTTAAATTATTCAATTGTCTTCATTATTTTCACAAATATTACATGTAAATGTATTGAGAATGCTGTATGCATATTGGGGCGCTGACATATTCCTGCACATGTTACTAGTTCGTCTTCTGTGTTGGTCCTGGATGTAGCAGAGAAAACAGCTTCCAACCTGCTGTTTCTTTGGTTTTGCAACCACAGCGCTGCAGACGTTGATGGCCTATTGTCAGCACTTCCTTCCCAAGGCCGTACTTATGAAACTCGCGACTGCAATTTTTGTGTTGAAGTTCCGCATCACTTGCTGATTCACCGATCGCTCTTCAATTATGGGCATACGACAGTTCCTTGGTGAGCTGGCGAATAAATCTCTTACCCTTCGCATTGGTGCATCTGATGTTGGGATTATTCTCATAATAGATGATGTACGCTGCAATGCCGTCAATCAATCATATTGAAGAATAGGGACAACGGCCAATGCTTTGTCATCCTTTGGCAAGTATAGTCTCCAAGCAATTGGTCCATCACGTCCACTCCTCCTTTTGTCTTGTTATAAAACCTCGATCATTTCTGTCTGGTTTGCGCTTTCGCCAATGTGATCATCGTCATGCATTATGATAGTAATATAACTGCCTTGTGTTTTTTTCGGCACATAGGAGCAATGGATATTGTTGGGCCTAACAACCGAATGTACTTGACCTCTCTGCACGATCTTTGTGTGCCAACATCTCCTTTGGTATGTAGGGCTTATTTTTCCGCAGAGTTCCAACTGGCCGTCAAATTCATGGATGACAAGCTTTGCAGTAGATTTAGGGATGTAAAAAATTGTCCATCGTTATATTTCGCGCCGGTTCCATGAAAGCGGCTTGCTAAATCCTTGACCACGCGTTCACCGTGGTTAGTTTCCCGTCCCGTAGGTGCTTGGTCCAGTATATATTTGTCCATGCAGTGGATATGCGTTTTTGGCATCACATACCCACCACACTTTGATGCCATATTTTGCCGGTTTCGATGGGATGTATTGCGTGAAACGGGTGCGGCCACGATATGGAAAGAGCTGCTCGTCTACCGTTAGATATTCACTTGGCTTATATGACTGCTCAAAAGTTGTAGTTCATCATGCGTCCACAGCTCGTATATTGGTGCAGCTTTGTCAGTTACCAAACGTTGTGCCCGCGTGTTGCCATCGTCCAAACCTTATAAACCGCAGTATGGCCTGAAAGCGGTTATGCCCATTGACGCACGATATAATGGGACAATTTCCACCGACCACAAGTCCGGCGCACATTCGGCATTGCTGCGGTTAGCGCCAGTCATAATAAGCACACCAATGAACGCATACATTCGCTCAAGTACCTTCTTCCATGTTTTGGTTCCGCCTTTGGCTGTTTTGCGTTTAATTCCGCATATGTACCTTTCTGCTGTTTTGTTGGTGTAGCGTACTATAATATCCACCATTTCCGGAGTCATAAAACCATTATATGTATTGACTATTGACATCATAGTAGTTGATCTTGCGGGCCCACTTCGCTGTCGCAAAATATTTTGTTGCCTAGTTTGGCGTGCAAGTCGTGGCTGTGAGCTCCATATGGTACTATCACGTGCTACGAATTCAGCTGCACGCAAATTAATCTCCTCCAGAATCATCTGCAACATCGGATTCATTGTCGGATTATTTGTAATCGGCCTCATCTACCTGGGCATTGTCAATTGTGTATCAGGGTCTTCTACATCCGATTCAACCACGCCATCTGCTACTGCTACTTGTTCGCTTTCATCCCCTTCAGGGTCGAAAATAATTCATCATCTGACATTTCGTCGAAACAGTTTTTGTATGTACTGCTCTTTTTCAGCGTCAGATAATCTATATAAAAATAATAAATTTTATTCCATTTTGAAATAATATTTGAGTTATTTGTATTTACCTCATATATCGATTCGAAGACAATATTCCATGTTCCTTCTGCTATCCATGTTGTAATATTTTAAATTTTTTCTGACTTGTTATTTTCACAAATATAAATCAACTTCACACTTCAAAAGAACGCTTTACAATGAATATAAACTCGCAAAACTGCCGTTTTATAGCTGCAACCCTTAAGTTTCTGGAAGCATTTCTTACCTTCCAGTAGTTGATTATATCAAATGTTGTTTGTCAGCAAATTCTAGCAAGGTACAATATAATGTCTTCTTCTAAATAATTAAGAGTGCGCGAAAAAAGGTTGTATTCAAAAAATTCTAACAACAATAGAATTATTGACTTCTTAGAAATAACTTAGAATGCGCGCAATTCTTAGAAGCAGCTACAAATATATGTTATAACTACTTAAAATATTCGTAAGACAGTCAGCTACACATTGCATCAAAAAGATAACTTGTTTCTCAGACAAAATGAGAAAAAACGGGTAAAACAGGCTACTGCCACATCTGTTACCCGGTATAAGAAGTCGTAGTACAGTTGATATAGTCCTATGGATATGTATGCTTACAAGAATTGAAATTCATTCATACATAGCTAAAAATGTACTGCCGAGTTAAATAACGCAAGCGAATACCTGGCTTCGGTTCACCATTCCATCTGACGCATCTATGTTACATTGTAAACTCTCACTGATCGTACAACGAACAAACACACGAACTGCATTTTTTTGAAAAAATGTTACTTTTGTTTAAATGATTTTTGCTCATATTGAAAAACAATGAAGTACTTTTTGAAGTTATTCTTCTTTGGTGCGTTATGAAAACTGATGAGAGTGAAATTAAAAAATGTGAAACAAAAGTCACTCGTTTTAAAATGCAGTTCATATGTAATGTTCGCTGTGATCCTAGGAGCAAACTTGATGAATTCTGAGTGGGATGTGTATGGATGTATGTATGTGATCGGTAAAAAACCCGGATTCGCTAGTGTTTAGGCGGCATAGGCTGTCCATACGCCTAATCCCATTTTACAAACATGAATTTAATTATACCCATCTATTGTATATATTGGATTATATTGTATTTCATCTTATTTTACTCCCAAAACCTCATGATTAAAAAAAATAATGTAGGCGCGATAACCTCCGAAGAGATCTAAGGGCCGAGCTTCTCTTCCAATTTGCGTCGTGTCTCCTCTTGATTTTCCCTACAATTTGGCCGGACGGGACCTACATGTTTTATGCCGACACCGAACGGCATCTGCAAGGCAGATGAGTTTTCACTGAGAGCTTTTCATGGCAGAAATACACCCGGAGCGCTTGCCAACACTGCCGAGGGGCGACCCCGCTTAGAAAAATTTTCTTCTAATTGAAAATCTTATTTCTAAAATTTTGATGTTGCTTTGCCCGGGTTTGAACCCAGGGCATACGGTGTGGTAGGCGGAGCACGCTACCATTACACCACGGTGGTCGCACTCATGATTCACTTAGCTTTAAAATTCCCCATTAGAATCTCATGACGTGGGCAGCCTCCACACCGCGTAAATCGACCAACCTGTATTCGCCGCAATCAAAGAGTAGCGCTCCGGCATGATCGCCACCTGTCGAAAACACCACCTTTTGGTCATTGCTAAATTTTCCATTCGTGCAAATCAACAACTTCGGCTTTTTCTGTTTTAATATAATTTTATAAATTTTGCGATTTGTCATTTGCTTTCTAACCATATTTCAAAGAAAAATCACCGTTTTTGTAAAAGTGAATTGAAGTCAAGTAAATACTCTATAAGTCGTTGTCGATTGAAGTTAAATAAATTAGTGTATCGGAATTGCGTGAACAAATAAATTTCGAGAACCTCTGATACGGTTTTACCAAAACCATAGCAAATAAAATCAGCTATTTTCACCTACATAGCGATCTTATTATTTGCGATTTGAAAGACCTATATTTGCTGTCGGATCATCTGCGATTTGAAGCAATCAGGTGCCCGAGACTATTGGCCACGCACATATACGAGCATATAAAAGGAGCAATTTGAAGATTCAGCAGCTGCTGTGGATACACCCGACAGCTATCATCCCATCAAATTTCACACGACGTTGTGCAGGTAACCGCTTCCTAATACGTTGGTAAATCCTTCATATTGTGAAGAAGACAAAAGTAATCTTAAGCAGGGCTTTTATTGATTGGAGCAAGCCCTACCCGTCTTAGAATACTACCCTCACCAGCGACCACAGGCTCGAGTAACTAATGTCCTTCTTTTGCCATGAAGAAACCAGCTCCTTTAATAACATAATAATATATACTTACATTATTTATATCGCCCCATTAAATTTTTGGTGGCTCCCGCCAATATGAATTTTTCCCGCCAAAATTTATAACATCGCATAAATATATATATATATTGTCACGGATATTAGCATCACTAAGCTATACCATCACTAAGGCGATGCTAAGGCCATGCTAAGCGATATTTACGTCAATAATCAAATCCATGTATACACATATATAAGGCAGCCGAGAGATGTCAACACACGATGCATTTACTTATACGCCTATTGTGTGCGCGAGAGACTGTAAACTACAAACATTCACATCAATATTCAATCATTATGTTATCTACATAAACTAATAAATAATTGCGTCTACACATATGTACCGTGTACGTATACGAGCAGCGGAGAGTCAATGCGCAAACACATGCATATATCTGAGCTAGATGTAGAGGCGCAGGAATTCAGTTTGATTTGAGTTGTCAAGCAGTTACGACCTAATGCGGCAGTTACCCACCGACGTGTGCCGTACGTAAGGACGTTTTGTCGTACGAAGCACGTTTGACCGAACTCTCAAGCCCGTAGGATCAATGTGTGCGTCTGTGTACATGTACATAACATATTTGTGTGTGTATTGTTTACAGATAAGCACTGTTGCCATTGACCATTTTGCATGTATGCTTATGGAAACATCAACTTTTTCCAATTTAATTTTTGATATTGTAAAAGGCCGGAATACATATTAAATAAGATAAATAGATTAAATATTTATAATCAGCACTTTTACATAATTATTTCGAATTATTTTCCACAATTTTTCAAATTTTAATTAGGCTTTTTTTGCATAAATTGCAAACGGTCAAAAATTAGCGCACAAAAGTTTACTAGGCAACTCTGTCTAGTGAGAGAGCGATCAGCTGACACGTTCTTACGGAAAAAATCAAAATTGTTTTGATTTCTACGTTCCGGGCTACGTACGTACGGGCGTTGCACGTCGGTGAGTTTTCGTTTACATTGCACACTCATAAGATAGTCGTGTCAGCTGACCTGACACACACAATATGTTATGTACATGCACACAGACGCACACATGATTTCTACCGGGCTTGAGAGTTCGTCAAACGTGCTCGTACGACAACGTCCTTTGACTCGAACTTTCAAGCCCGTAGGACATCAATGTGTGCGTCTGTGTACATGTACATAACATATTTGTGTGTGTATTGTTTACAGATAGCCACTGTTGCCATTGACCATTTTTCATGTATGCTTATGGAAACATCAACTTTTTCCAATTTTAATTTTTGATCTTGCAAAGGCCGAATAAATATTAAATAAGTATAATATATTACATATTTATAATCTGCACCTTTTACATAATTATTTCGAATTATTTCACAATTTTTCAAACTTTAATTAGTGTTTTTGCATAAAAGTGCAAACGGTCAAAAATTAGCGCACAAAAGTTTACTAGGCAACTCTGACTAGTGAGAGTAGCGATCAGCTGACACGTTCTACGGAAAAAATCAAAATTGTTTTGATTTCTACGTTCCGGGCTACGTACGTGCGGGCGTTGCACGTCGGTGAGTTTTCGTTTACATTGCACATTCATAAGATAGGTCGTGTCAGCTGACACGTTTTTTCTACGTACGTTCGTGGGTAACTGCCGCATTACCCACCGACGTGTGCCGATACGTACGGACGCTTGTCGTACGAGCACGTTTGACCGAACTCTCAAGCCCGTAGAATCAATGTGTGCGTCTGTGTACATGTACATAACATATTTGTGTGTGTATTGTTTACAACAAAGCACTGTTGCCATTGGCCAGTTTGCATGCATGCTTATGGAAACATCAACTTTTTCCAATTTAATTTTGATATTGGAAAAGGACGGAATACATATTAAATAAGTATAAATAGATTAAATATTTATAATCAGCACTTTTACATAATTATTTCGAATTATTTCCACAATTTTTTAAACTTTAATTAGGCGTTTTTGCATAAAATTGGAAACGGTCAAAATTAGCGCACAAAAGTTTACTAGGCAACTCTGTCTAGTGAGAGAGCGATCAGCTGACACGTTCTTACGGAAAAATCAAAATTGTTTTGATTTCTACGTTCCGGGCTACGTACGTACGGGCGTTGCACGTCGGTGAGTTTTCGTTTACATTGCACACTCATAAGATAGGTCGTGTCAGCTGACACGTTTTTTTCTACGTACGTTCGTGGGTAACTGCCGCATAACTGCCGCATAAGACGATATCTAGGCGAGCAATAGCAGTATTATTTTGAAAGTCAGTTTCATTTAAGCTATCAGTTTGGTTATTAAGCTATTCGTTGCACAGGTTTGAGTGTTATTGTGAAGTATTTTAATAAAGGCCATTTTTCCATTATTCAATATTGGAGTTATTTATTCAACAGTTTAGCGTACGAACCCTGCAAAAACTCTCCACGTCATTTGACAAGTCATTTTACGGTCATTGTGACTTCTGCGCGGTTATATTCATAGTCACGTTGCATAGGTGTGATGAACTTTTGTGACCAAATTTTCCGTTTCGTTCCTATTAATGTGATCGTGCATTCCGCTCCCACTTATAGGATGTTAGCATAGCACTGCTCTGCTCACACACGACACAATGCGCGTCAAAAGGCGGTAAAATTTGCGGTTTGTTTCCTCTACATTTTCGAGTCATTTGACAATCAATTTTACTGCGGTTTTACCGTTTATATAACCGCCATATAACTTGAATTTTACCTGCCGATTTACTTTACCTGTAGCAGCCACGAGAATAAAATATGAACCAAAAAAATTTAATTTTCAATATTTATTTTTAATTATAATAACCAAACATAACATATAATATAAACATTTATTTAAAACATATTAGATTTAGTCAATTTTTGCCAAATAAAGATATATGAGGCGCCTAGATGCAAAACCAGATATTTAAAAATTTTAAAATAATATTTAAATTGCGACAATATTGCAACGCCTAGCAACATTCTAAAAACCCGTGTTGAAAATTCATAACAATTTACAAAATTTCAGATTTTTGTGCTTTTCTAAGTTTTACATATCATGGATTCATCTGGTTTTGCATCTTGGAGCCTCATATATTCATGAAATTGCAACTTAATTAATACATTTAATATAAAAAGGAAGTAAGTACTTTAATAATAACATCAAAATGTATTAATTGCTTTGAGCTATATTGCTGCTGCAGCTGACTTTACATTTGGACAATTCAGAAGTGTGTTATATTCATGTATAATTTGAGTTGTTTACATGGTTTCGAATAAAAAATTTGATTATTTGAATCAATTTAAGTCTACAACTTAAAGCTAAGTAGAAATTTTGATTGGATTTACTCTTTTTTCAGATCAAGAATATTAAAAGGTGTAGTGGAATCCGATTGCTGTCGTAATTGAATTTGAAAGTAATAAAGTAAAGTAAAATATGAACTAATCATTCAAGCAATAATTCTGCAACCCTAGCAGGAGTATTGAATGGTTTCAAATCTAATTCCAACAGCAATCGTATCACGACATACCTATTATATATGTACATAAATTGTACTTAAATTAATACAGTTGATAACAAGTAAGGAAGGTTAAGTTCGGGTGTAACCGAACATTACATACTCAGTTGAGAGCTATGGTGACAACATAAGGGAAATAACCATGTAGGAAAATGAACCGAGGGAAACCCTGTAATGTGTTTGTATGACATGTGTATCAAATGAAAGGCATTAAAGAGTATTTTATGAGGGAGTGGGCCATAGTTCTATAGGTGGACGCCATTTAGGGATATAGCCATAAAGGTGGATCAGGGTTGACTCTAGAATGCGTTTTGTACGATATGGGTATCAAATGAAAGGTATTAATGAGTATTTTAAAAGGGTGTGGACCTAAGTTCTATAGATGGACGCCTTTTCGAGATATCGCCGTAAAGATGGACCAGGGGTGACTCTAGAATGCGTTTGTACGATATGGGTATCAAATGAAAGGTGTTAATGAGCATTTTAAAAGGGAGTAATCCTTAGTTCCATAGGTGGACGCCGTTTCGAGATATCGCATAAAGGTGGACCAGGGGTGACCCTAGATTTGTTTGCACAATATGGGCATCAAACGAAAGGTGTTAATGAGTATTTTAAAAGGGAGTGAGCCTTAGTTCTATAGGTGGACGCCGTTTCGAGATATCGCCATAAAGGTGGGCAGGGGTGACTCTAGAATTCGTTTGTGCAATATGGGTATCAACGAAAGGAGTTAATGAGTATTTTAAGAGGGAGTGGGCCTTAGTTCTATAGGTGGACGCATTTTCGAGGTATCGCAATAAAGGTGGACCAGGGGTGACTCTAGACTTTGTTTGTACGATATGGGTATCAAATGAAAGGTGTTTAATAATGAGTATTTTTAAAAGGGAGTGGGCCTTCGTTTTATAGGTGTTCGCCTTTTCGAGATATCGCCATAAAGGTGGACCAGCGGTGACTTTAGAATTTGTTTGTATGATATGGGTATCAAATGAAAGGTGTTAATGATTATTTTAAAAGGGCGTGGGGCTTAGTTCTATAGGTGGACCCCTTTTCGAGATATCGCCATAAAGGTGGACCAGGGGTGACTCTAGATTCGTTTGTGCAATATGGGTATCAAACGAAAGGAGTTAATGAGTATTTTAAGAGGGAGTGGGCCTTAGTTCTATAGGTGGACGCCTTTTCGAGATATCGCCATAAAGATGGACCAGGTGGTGACTCTAGGAATGCGTTTGTACGATATGGGTATCAAATGAAAGGTGTTAATGAGTATTTTAAAAGGGAGTAATCCTTAGTTCCATAGGTGGACGCCGTTTCGAGATATCGCCATAAAGGTGGGCCAGGGGTGACTCTAGAATTCGTTTGTGCATATGGGTATCAAACGAAAGGAGTTAATGAGTATTTTAAGAGGGAGTGGCCTTTCTGTACCAGGGTGACTCTAGACTTTGTTTGTACGATATGGGTATCAAATGAAAGTTGTTAATGAGTATTTTTAAAAGGGAGTGGGCCTTCGTACTATAGGTGTTCGCCTTTCGAAATATCGCCATAAAGGTGGACCAGGGGTGACTCTAGAATGAGTTTGTACTGATATGGGTATCAAATTAAAGGTATTAATGAGAGTTTTAAAAGGGAGTGGTGGTAGTTGTATATAGTGAAGGCGTTTTCCCAGATATCGACCAAAATGTGGACCGGGGTGGACCCAGAACATCATCTGTTGGATACCGCTAATTTATTTTATATACTAGCCTTTACCCGCGGCCCCGTCCGCAAGAGAAAAATAAAATATATGTGCTATTCACGTTAGCCTGCTTATCAGAGTTGTCTGTTTAAACATTTTTTCTGTCAATGTATTTTATTTTTTAATAAAGTAAAAAAAAGAACTAACTGAGGCTGATGGGCACGCTTACATGAATAGTACAATACACTTTTTTTCGAATTAAAAAAATACATTTTGTTTCTAAGTTAAATTAATTGATATGCATTCTGCGCTAAAATAAGGACTGGAAGTTAGCGACACAATCGCGAACTGTTGGCGGAATAAGTTGAAAAATTTTACATAGATGAGTACTAATTTATTGATTAACTGCGAGAAAAAACAATTTATAGCTTTAACAAAAATTTTTTTTATGAGAAAAAATTTTTTTCATTCTGCGCTAAATAGACTGAGTTAGCGAAACCAATCGGCGAAAAGTGGCGGAAGAAGTTAAATTTTACATAATGAGTACCTAATTATTGCAAATTAAACAGCGAGAAAAAATATTTATAGCTTTACACAAATTTTTTTATATGGACATTTGCGCTAAAATAAGACTGAAGTTAGCGAAACCAATCGGCGAAGGGTTGCGGAATAAGTGTGAAAACTTTACATAAGTAGTACCTAATTTATTGGCAAATTAACTGCGAGAAAAAAATTTTATAGCTTTACCAAATTTTTTTTTATGACCATTCTGC
>JARSSU010004386.1:0-52007 GCA_029619165.1 Eurosta solidaginis
GGATACCAAGGGAGATGAAGTCTTTCTAACCTGTCCCTTCTAACGCAATGGATGTCTCATCCTTCTTCTGCTTTTAAATATGGGTGTCGATATAAATATTTTCTTGGTCGGATTGTACTCGTCCATTTACATAAAAATGACCATAAATCCGCCGGAGAACTTTACTCGCGAATATTACAAGAGTAATCGTATTCTCTCTCGACACAGTCCATGGTTTAGCACGAGCCATAAATCAGGACGGGTTTCATGAGGGACTTGTAGATAATGATGTTTGTTTGTCGAAGAGGACTTTCATATTCAATTCCCCACTGAAATGGCACTTGTTTGTAAAAGTTATTGTTTGTTTGGTTTTTTAGCTGACAATGTTGTCGCGCTTGATGCTGGTGCCCAGATAAAAGAAGACCTCGTAGTACCAAATTTATATCCACCACAATGACCTTTCTGCCAAGGCGCGAATTGCCGACTCTTCTTAGATGCCAGCAAGTAAATTTTGACAATAATGTCCTCATTGACCACAATACCCAATTTTTTTTTCACTATATAACCAACCCAGAAAACGCAGAATTTAAGGTGTGTTTGTTAAGGCATATGAAATCAATATCATCAGTATATATCAGCTATTCTACGGTCTTATAAAAGATTGACGACTTAGATCTGCTATAAGGATTATCTGCTCCAGCATTAGGTTGAGGAAGGCGCACCATTCCTACTACGTTGGTGGTGTTGCTAGATAAAACTTTATATGCGATAATAAATAGGCTCATACGGCGATAGCTTAAACAGTTTGTGGGATTATTTTGTGGATTGGGCATAGCCCACTTAGGTTAGTTATGTTGAACTAGCCGGTCCTTTTAGACCTCACATAGACTCAATGAGTCCTTAGTGTTACCAGAAGTTTGTGTAATGACCAAACTGAAAACCCCTATCAAAAACCAGAACCTATGCTACAAAATAACTCACGTCCTCTTGGCAAATACAATAAGATTTCTAGGACCTATGCAACTTGACAGCTTAAAAGCGCAAGCACTGACCAAGCCCAATTAAAGGCATGTGACGCCAGAAGCGTGTATCAGAAAACCGTCATGAGTCTAAAGTCCTCGCTTTTAATGATAGGAGCAATTTTGTTCGTCTTCGACACTTTACAGCCCCGCGCTTGAACCCACGCCTTTCCCGCTTGGTCGATCATATGCACCTCTCACCTTCTTCAAATCTCGCCCAATCTTATTGGGACGTCTCCCTGTCCCAATTCTTTTCAGACATTGCTTACACTCTAACACACTTTTGGATACAGCGCTATGCGAGATTATTGCCCTAATTGCTGCTTAACTGTCAATATAGAAGTAGACGCGAAGCTGCAGTTTAAGCTATTTTCTGCCAGTGTTTCCTACTGCTTTGGTTACGGCTAATACTATCGCCTGAGAAACGCTACAGTGATCTGGCAGCTTAAAGGATTTGTTTATTTCCGGATCAGCACAGTATACCGCAGACCCTATTCTTTCCACTACTTTGGAACCATCGGTGTACACATGTATCGCCTCGTCCGCCATTTGGGCACCCACACTTTTAAAATTGTGATGTCCTACTGATTCATTGTAGGTGGTTCTGTGATAGTCGATGCCTTTGACTGATTAACTGAAATACATAAATATATAGCCAGACTTAGCGCTGATGGTACAAGTGTGGCTACAAACTGTACCGCATGCTGTATCCAATTAGCACCACTTCGGAGGCAGTAATTAATCCTATAGATCGAAACTGTTCATTTGCGTGACTGTCCTCCTATATTCGCTGCAGGGAATGCATATAAATCTTAATATATAAAAATCACGTGTCACTATGTTTGAGGCCAATGGACTCCTAAACTACTGAAACCGATTTTGAATTTGTTTTGCACACTGTGTGTAGTTTGATCTATCTTGAAATATAGGATAGGTTATATCTCAGTTTATAGTCGCAATATTATTTTATTGCAATTTTTTTATTTGTTTAGATGTAATAATAAAATGTTACGTATACGCACCGTCACTCACATTTCAGGGTGGGATATACTTCCGTGTAATTGGTTGGTGTTTAATAAACAACGTGCTTATCAATAAAAATATTATAGCGAATGATATCAAGTATAGCACATTACCAGGCCCGCCGAGAGGGTGGGGGTTTCTGAGGGGGCCCGCGATTTAGAGGTACTATGACATTTTAATTCAGGAGACTCTTAGTTGTCCATGTGCAATTTTTAAGCCGAATTTCAAAAGCAACGAAAATCTGCATTCGTTTTAATATTATAGTGAAGTGTGAAAAATAACAAATCTATATACATATATCAAAGAAGGCTAAATGGTGTGTTAGTTGGTCGCCGGTGTTTGAAGAATGCGTCGGTCGATTTTGTTCAAACATTTCACACAAGTTCCGCAAACCTCACGCGGTGGTTACTACATAGGTTTGGTTGCGATCGGTATCGAGATATAGGCCGAAAAGTGACCCGAGTACCGCTAGAATGTGTTTATAGAATATGGATATCAAATGAAAGCTGTTGATGAGTGCTTAGAACAGAGTTATATATTATGCAGAGACGGACTGGGACTCGGATTGGACTAGGACTGGAACTGAGACTCGGAGTGGGACTGGGACTGAATAAAATACATACCACCCTCTGGGATACGCAATAAGGGATGCAGAGAATGGGAAGGAATTGAGAGAAGAGAAAAGAGAGAAGGGATGAGAGATGATGAGAAGAGAGATGAGAATGAAAAAGACGGAAGGAGGACGTGAATAAAAGGATTAGGAAAAAGTGATGAGGCGGGGAGAGCAGAGCAAGACGGAAAAAAGCTTATTACAAATGTATGCAGATAGGCCAAATTTAGGGCAGGACAACGTCTCGGATCTTCTAGTAAATGTATATATTAATCACTTCAGTTAGGTATTATATGTATCAGTGAGTTGCAATTATTCACCTTTTAAGGTTATTAGTGGACTAGTCAAAAAATGAGTATTAGTACGTATGCAAACTAAGAATATTAAGCACTTATATCCACTAACACACATTTACATAGTCATGCTTCGTAAAATGAATAACCGCTCATAAGCCACGAAGCAGTTCAGTACTCAATTGACTTATTGAGCAAGAAAGTCAACTGTGTTATACGAAAACACTATTTGGAATAAGTAAGACTAATAGTGCAATAAATGAATAAAGTCATATCAGCCTTCTGACGTCTGGCGACACAACGATGTACTCGAAACTAGTGCCAAAGTAAAACCGATTTGATGAACGAAGTATACAGTGTATTACACACGAAATCAAAGTGCTACTGAGTAAAGCGACTATGACATCAGTTTATACTCAGCAATGTCATATATGTATGGAGACATATGTGTTACGGGGCACTCGTATGTATTTTCTATTTTATGTGCTAACCACTCATACTTGACTAAGTACACATTTAGACACAATTTTTTGGCTCATTACTAAGTGCACTTATTTTACTAGTACTGAAAGCAGATCTCTGATATGTATGTACCCATCCATATAACAACGTGCACCTGTACAATTCATCAGAATCAATAAATTCCCATGTTTTGCCATTTAACACGTGAGTTTGGAATAAAAAGTTTGAAATAATGGGAAAATAATTATTTTTACATTGAAATTGAATTATTTTGCAAGTACAAAAGTATAACAATAATATTTTTTAATGAAAGTGTTTTCTATTGTACTATGGTGAATAGATAAGTAAAAAAAATTTCCATTATAAAATAAAATTGCAAGCAAATATTTTATTAATTGAGTTGTAATTAGAATGATGCTAATGAATGAAATCTTTCTACACTTACCTTATTATTTCAAAATTCCTACAAATTATTATTTATATTATATATATTTTAGTGATATTACCTAGATCATTTCTAAAAAGCATTTCTATATGAACGTATGAGATGATACCTTAAGTATGACAAATCAACAAAACGTGTAAGGAGTAATTAAAAGTTGAATTCTGTGGTCCCAAGCAACTCACTCTCTCACTGCAGTCTCCTCATATATGAAATCTCTATACAAATACTTAATACTGACTTCAGCTGTCTAACCGATTTCAATTTGTTTTTATAAACCACTCACGAAACAATGCGAAACAACTGCGGCAGGTAAAACTGTTAAAATCGCAATCATTTTTGTATATAAGAGATAGACAGATAATTAAGACGTTCTCATGATAATATTCCTAACTGCTAGGTATCTACTTCTGTAAACAGGGCATTTATTACATTGATGCCGTTGCAAAAAAGTAAAGTTTGTATCTCCTTTCATCTACCTTCGCCTCTCCTGTTTGATCCCCGTCTTTCCTTCGCATTTTTCTCTTTTTCACTTTCTCTTTTTCTCCTATATTACCACTTTCTATACACAGCCTCCCTAGTGTTTTCATCTCCTTCCTTTCTCTTACACTCATTGAATCCAGATATGACCTCGAACACAATGTCGTAATGTGGTAGTCCCCGAAATTGTTTCGCAATATTCCCAAACGGGTTAGAAGGTAGTCCCTTTATATTCCTGAAGTGATTCCAAGCACAATCCTAAATTGTTCCGACAATAATCCGAAATATGTCGGATATCTGGCGTATTTTCTAAGAGGCCGGCCAAATCGTCTAGGCGGGTAAACGGTATAAGTGCAAATATACCATGCAGCAAATCGCACTAGTTCCGAACAGGGCAAAAAAATCGCATTAAAAGAGGGGACTTGTTCAAATACTTTTCTCCACCAATTTGTAGCGCGCTGCTTCTAACTTTTCTCATCATTTCTACACAGTTTTATATCGACTTCTAACAGCAAGGTGCTTGAATGAAATACGAAGAACGAATATACAGATATACATATACACAATTTGCTATAAAATCTGAATTTTATAAATTATGTGTGAATCAGGTAATTTGAATGTCAAAATATATATCTGCCAGTGACTTTCAGCAATCACGTGCTTACTTCTGTATTAATATGTATGTTAATAGTATGCATATAAATGCCGCGATTTGTATATTGTGGTGGTTGAGGGTTTTAAGTTTAAATCACACGCTAAACCGTTACGTTGAAATATGATGTAGGTTGATGACACATTTTTTGGGGTTTGTTTTTATTTCAACAAAATATTATGTTTATATGCAAATACTCTACATGCATATATAAACTGAACTTTAAATTCATTAAAATCCCAAATAGGGCAATCACATTGGAAAAGCTATGAATCATACTTACATAATTTACTTTTACCGCTTAAGCTGGTTTTTGCCGTCCAACAGAGTGAGCCAGGCCTTTCTTTGATGAGCTATCTGGGGATATCGGAAGCACCAAGGAAACTTAATAATTTTACACCTCGTCTTTCCAACGGAGGATAAGCTAGCTTACTTTTATGCCTTTTCAACGCTATAAAGCACTGATGCAAAATATCTAAACCATGCGAACGAAACCCCGCTACCTTGTGTGCTGGCTGATAGGAAGCCAAGAATTTACAAGGAATGACAATACTCTCCTCAAGGATAAGCGCTGTGAATGATGAATTATCCGCCCAGCTTTTTAAGGTGGCTTTGAAGACTTAAGAATTGCATACCTCCAACAGTTTTGTCTACTCCGCATAAATCGACAGTAAACAAGAACCTGACGACAGATTTGCTGTCATCAAAGAAAATTTTAGACAAAATTATAAGAACACATTCTGTTTTGGAAACAACGCGGGCAATGGTAGTGGAAAGGTATTTCCTCTAAACTGTTTCTAATGAGATTTGGTTTACCAATAAAACTTTGGTGGGATGACGGCTGCTTGTAATGTCATAAAGGAATCGAGATAGATATATATCTCAAAATTATCAGCATCGAACAAAATCTTGATTGAGCCATGTCCGTAAACTTAATAACTTAAAACAAAAATGAAGGTTTCATTACTAATTTAGTATACTCTCTTATATGAATCAGAATAGATCTGTATTGAAAACCGTTAAAATCGAGAGATAACCACGCCTAATTTTTCGAGTTCATAGTGTGTTTTGATGCATAATATACCATTTTGAAAAAGTTTGAAATTTTGAAAGATGAAAATTCAGAAAAGTTTTACAAGTCGTAAATTAAAAACCGTTAAAGATACCATGTTGACATTTGGCAGACAGTTTGTTCCTTTCTACTATACAAACCACTAAGAAGCAGCAGAAATTCTGGAGAAAGTGTGCAGCGACTCACAGCTTCGGAATTTCTATGATCATATGCAAATCCTACGATATAAAACTCACAAAGTGGCTCATATCTTTGAAGAGAGAAGACATAAGGCATACTAACTAGAGACTGCCTTCTTGGCGTCACAAGCTAATAAGTAAGGCATCGTCAGTAAGAGCAGATGTAGGAAGTGCGAGCTGCATAAAGGAACGGGTGAGCAAGCTCAGTGTTTATGTCCTGCACTCACCAGGTCAAGGCTCCAGCTATTAAGGGCGACAGAGTTGCCAGATTTTGTGGCAACAGTTAAGCTAGGTCCTAAAAAGTTCTAGTATTTGGCAGAGTAACGGAGTTATTCTACAACATAAGTCCGAGACACGTTATTGGGGTTCTTTCGTTTGGTCTTTGAAAACAATTCTGGTAGCACTTCAACCGCAGAGATGTTTACACATTGGAAGTATAAAAGTTTGAAATTCGTAAATGTTCCAAAAATTTTGAAACAGCAACCAAAACTAAATTGAGAACTAAAATTTGTGACAAATTTGATACAGAATGTTTATTTAATAAAATTATAGAAATTCTAATGTTTTCGCCATAAAAAGAAGATAATATGTTTAAAATAATAATCATAATACATATTTAAATGGTTTTCCTGATTTCGGTCATCTCCTTTCATTTTAAAGTGCATTTCTTTTCCTGCTTTTGTCATTCCGAGGTGTCTTCCTCCACGTGTCGGAACATAGTCAATGTGGTTGGATCGGGTGTTAAAAAAGTCGATTAGCCCAATATATAGGGTCATCCTAGAAGCAATATCTTCACTGAGGTCAGTATACTAGTTTTATCCTGGCGTTAAAGTCGTCAAGCACCAGTGCAATATTCTTCGTCGGTGATGTGCAGAAACCAGTTTCATATATCAAAGAATAAGATACCATAAATCCGAAACCAAATCTACTATTTTCTATATTTGACCATATTAACATCGTATGGCCGTGGGCGCTGATGGATTGCCTGCGTAAGGCGCATGCAGCAGCTTCTTAGCAAAATATGGGCGGAAGAGTGCATGCCCGACGGTTGGAATCTAGTGTTCTATGCCCCATGTCCACAGAAGGGGGATACTGCAAAATGCACCCAACTATCGTGGAATCAGTTTTCTTAATATCGCATATAAGGTCTTTTCAATTGTATTGTGGCGAAAGCTTGAAGCCCACCGTGAACGGCTGATTGGACCTTATCAGTGCGGCTTCAGACCTGATAAATCTACCATCGACCAGATTTTCACAATGCGCCAAATCTTGGAAAAACCCGTGAAAAGAATCGACCACACATCACCTCCTCGTCGACTTTAAGCCGCCTTCGGCAGTACGAAAAGGAGCTGCTATATGCCGCTATGTCTGAATTTGGTTTCCCCGCAAACTTATACGGCTGCGCAAAATGACGTTGAACAACACCATCAGCTCAGTCAGAATTGGGAAGGACCTCTCCGAGCCGTTCGAACTAACGAGGTTTCAGACAGGGTAACCCGCTATCGTGCGATTTCTTTAATTTGATGCTGAAGAAAATTATACCTAGCTGCAGAACTTAACCGCACTGGAAGAATCTACTATAAAAGCGTGCAATTACTGACATATGCTGATGACATTGATATCATCAGCCTAAACACCCGCGCTGTTAGTTCTGCTTACTCCAAACTGGAAAAAGAAGTGGTAAAGATAGGTTTGATGGTTTATTAGGACAAAACGAGTACCTGCTGTCATCGAGCAAAGAGTCAGCACATATGCGCCTTGGCAACCACGCTACCGTTGGCAGCCATGATTTCGAAATAGTAAAAGACTTCGTTTATTTGTTTTATGGGTGTTCGAGAGAAAGTTCTTCGAAAGATTTATGGACCTCGTACGCGTTGGCGATGGCGAGTACCGAAGAAGATTTAATGATGACCTGTACGAGCTATATGCAGACATCGCACATAGTCAGCGAATTAAAATGCAGCGGCTGCGTCTGGCTAGGCCATGTTATGCGAATGATGATGATGCTCCACGGCCAAGAAAGTGTTTCTATCTGGAACCCGCCTATGGAAGCAGAGAGTAGAGTGCTGCACTCCGTTGGAAGGACCAGTGGAAACGAGGTGCATCCCTGGTGGTGTGAGCCATTGGCTGCGGCCTTGGTGCGCGCGAACGAGCGACTGGCGCGGCCTTGTTTAGACGTTAGCGCCACATTGAAGTCGTAATGTAACAGGGAAATCGTATGTTTTGTGTTATATGTGTAAGCTGGCGTGTTGTTGTTTACGTGGCAGGGTCATCCCCGCTCTCATAGCTCCGGTTTGCGAGGAATAGCATAGTGTTTAGATTACACATTGTAAGCGTTGTCCATCAGAAAACTCTTCAGGAATATTCAGGACGTATGTGACTTTGCCGGTTTTCGTCTTACGCATATCACTACATGTCTACCGTAGAAAGAGCTTGAACCTCCTGTAATTTTAGCCCCGCAGTAATTTAGCCATGTAGTAGTCACACTATTCGATGGTCTCACTGCCATATTCCCATAAGCGTCGGCTACCCTTCAAGCTATCAAGCCTATTACTTACTACCCCGCTATATATATACGAGTATATGCTTAGAATGATGGACTTTTCTGAGAACTATTTCATGACAGAAATATACTCGAAGGGCTTGTTAAAACTATTTTCGAGAAGCAACTTTGTTGAAAAAAATACTTTTTGAACTTTTTCAAACTATTGCGATGATGGGATTCTCAGGTTTGAATTATGCACTGTTAATAAGAAAAACCAACACGATATCTCTATATAGAGAATCTTGTTTGCTCCTTCTTGACTAGCGTATACATATTTTTTTAAGAAATATTTTATTTTAAAAATTAAAAAAACTCAAGTTTGTCACCATTTTGGATTTAGTACACTGATACAAAATAGTATTATATTTAAGATATTTTTAAAAACGGTATATTTTATTCTTCGCCTTTCTCTCGGTTTCCTTTTGCTAGGGAGTTGTCAAAATGATAAATACATAGACAACCTTGTCGTCATACGTTGTTATTGTTTAGCGATAAGCACACTTCCAGAAGGTTTTGCGGAGTGTTATCGAGTTGATGGTCCTTTGCCGGATATAGAACCGGTACGTTCTGGCAACAATCACCATTAAGTACTAGCCCGACTATCTCGAGGACGATTAATATGACCACATTGAACCCTCCAGGACATCCCTCATGAGGAACTTGGGATCGCCTGCTAAATACGGGTATGATACATGCATATTTGTAACAGAATTCCGCTCGCGTAGGTAGGTTGAAAATTGATTTATAAATCGCGCTTATCAACCCCTTGAACCACACGTTATTACGTCAGGGTCCTTAACGAAATCATGAAAATTTGGTAGTGACTGTTGTAAGCCATAATATTATATGATTTCTATTATTTATTCTTTGTTCTAAAAGCTATCCAGTTTAGGGAACTAATCTCGTTTATTTGCTCATTAAAATTGTACTAATTCATAACAATCATTTAAAAAAGCATTACATATTATTCTACAAATTATTAATATTTTTTTCATATAGGCAATGCGTAGAATCGAACTTTAGTGAGCCATTGGAAAGAACTAATTGGCCAAAACCACGCTTTGGTCAAGCTCCATATATACACAGTCAATGTACATATGTATGTATGTAAATATGTATGTTGAATAGTAAAATGTTCTAATTCGTAAATTTAATATGGAACGAATTGTACAAGAGACCTTTTCGAAAGGCATACAAATTGAACTCACACTTGACGTAGTTTATCGATGATTAATCGCATGGATCTAATTGCAGAAACAATCGCACACAAAAACTAAAAAGTAAAGGTATCTAAGTTCGGGTGTAACCGAACATTATATCTCAGCGTGAGCTTCAATTGTACATTGCATTTCAGATAAATTACTTTTCTACATAACAAATATGTCTCCCCATTTCCTCTTACAATAAAACTTGGTAAGTGAAATATCATTATTAAAAACTATTTTTTGCTAAGTTATAGCTTATTATTCTAGTCTACGACCCTTTTAAACTTGTTTTATATTTAAGTTGCCGTGGTCTTTAACCGATCTCGTCCATTTTTACTAGAAATATTTCCTGCTATAGGGAAAATTTGTGTACCCAATTTTATTACGATCCGTTAATTTTTCTTCGAGTTATGGCTCCCGAAACATAGAAAATTGCTTAGTCATAAAAGGGGCGGTGCCACGCCCATTTTTTTAAATTGAAGTTTTTCCTATTTACTGTTATAAATCCACTTGGGAAAGAAATACCATTGATATAAAGCTCTTTTTTGCAAAGATATAGCTTATTTTATTCGTCCACGACCCTTTTAAAATCTTTTATATAAAATTGGGCGTGGTCCTTAACCGATTTCGTTAATTTTTCTTCAAAGTCATTCCTTATAGTAAAGGGCAACCTCTCTGCCGAATTTTGTTACGATAGGTTTAACGATTTTTGAGTTATGATTAATAATATTTGTAAAATTGATTTTATCATAAGTGGGCGGTCCCACGCCCATTTTGAAAAAATTTTCCAAATTTTATCAAGAGTCTCAATATCAGTCTACATGTCAAATTTCAACATTCTAGGTGTATTATTTACTAAATTATCAGGTTTTTGTGTTTTCCAAAATTTTATATATATAAAAAGTGGGGTGGTATCATCCGATTTCGCTCATTTTCAATACAATCTATTCTGGGTCCAGATAAGCTAGTGTACCAAATTTGGTGAAGATATCTCAATATTTACTCAAGTTATCGTGCTAACGGACGGACGGACGGACATGGCTCAATCAAATTTTTTTTCGATACTGATGATTTTGATATATGGAAGTCTATATCTATCTCGATTCCTTTATACCTGTACAACCAACCGTTATCCAATCAAAGTTAATACACTCTGTGTGCAAAGCACACTGAGTGATAAAAATAGCAACATAGATAGACAATTGTCGAATTATCTGATGTAAGAACATTAAAGAATTGCAAAAGCGCGGATGTAGCGGAAGCGCAAAAGACTTTCGAAATTATAGGTATAATTACGATTAATCACTAAGCAAAAATTTCATTCTGTATGATCTGTAGTGAAAAATTGTGGATTAATAAAAATTTCTGTTCTTCTTTATGTAACATATAACAAACCTCTGCGCATGCGCTTAAGGAAGTTTGCAAACCAAATAAAAACTCATATCAGCGTACATTGTATGCAATAAAACAAAGCGTCTTTTTTTTGCATGATATTCTTTTTTTGTGTTATTTCTTTTCTATTTTTTGCCAATAAATTTACAATTATTTCACACTTTACGAGTATAAGGTAATTCAATCAAGCGTCCATAAAGTTCAAGAGCAAGGGCATGAACACCTGTTGGTTTGCGGTTCTACATCAACAACTATCATTTATGGTTACGTGTCAGAAAACTTTATAAAATTGAGATAGGAGTTGGAAAGGGGGCGTGTAATCGATGTCATTATACTTACACAGTTGTAACAAACATTTTGAAATAAATTACAATTCACACCGATAACCGCTTAGAACATAAGTTGCAATCTTTTGCAATCGGTTCGCGAAAACTAAGCGCATCTTTTAGTATACAGTTTGAATATAATTAAGAATGCGAAAGTGAATGGAATACGATACCATAACCAATATACTCGTATAAGAGCAGAGTTAGATTTGGACACTTCCCATAGGTCTATCGTGCCCTATTCTCTACATAGCACCTTCTTTAAGCCTAGGTCAGTTAGAAATTCATAAAGTTTCTTTCGACTACGAGAATGTGTATGCTGAAGCTGCGCACAGATGCTCGCGAATTATATGCTCACTGAACAGACAAATATTACACGAACGGGATTTTTAATCTTAATCTTGCAACATGGATAGACTGACGGAGAAATTCACACTCATCGAATATCCAGATATTAAAATGTAGTTAAAATAAACTTTGAGGATGGGATACATGGGATAACTGTAAGCGTCTCCACTGGAAATATACATTTGTAGCAAGTACTGCATAGTCCCATAGACTTAAACCTTTATAGCAATAGGAACTCATATAATAAAGAACGAAACTCGGGAAGAAAAAGGCATGCCTGAGAGCCAACAGTGAAACCAAACTATAGGAATGCGATAGAAAAGATATTGCAAGGGGGATACAAAAGCAAGCGTCACAGAGCTACTATTATATTAGTACTATAAAACTCTCCAAAAGAAAATTAATAATACAACAGAGATATTTACAGGTCGATGCAGACTTATAAGTTGGATACAAAAGCTGGGCATCTTTGCCACCACAATCTGTCTGTTTTGCGATAGTGCGGATGAGGCTGCATAGCACATCTTACTCGATTGTGGTGACGTTGCGGAAAGTAACACTAAAAACAATCAGGCTCATTCAAGCTTCAAGGTATACGCTACACTCAATGTAAACCAAGTGCACACTCGATTTTAAAGGGGTGCTGAGGGAGGGCACAATAAACCTACAGATCGCAGTGCATTACATCAAATAATTCAATTCTACACAGATATAAACTACAGAAATAATTTTCCTTGAATTAGTAGGTAAGCGTGAGTTAAAGTCTTTTCGGCAAACGGTAAATAAAGCTCTATAAGTTACTTACCGTGGTCATCCTAAAGAAAAGGGGCTTGCGCTGGAAGTACTCAAATGTTTAAATTAACTAGAGCTGGCCAGTTTTTTAAGTTAAACAACAACAGAGTAACTTTCGGAACAAAACTAAAATTGCGTACTTTTTAGAAGAGCTTCACGGCTTATTATCTGCAATAACCGTACCGGTAAGTTAGTTTTTATTATCGGCTTATTATCGATATATAGCTATCTTTTATCGGAGGTATCTGTTTGTTATAGGCTTCTTATTGGTTGCTAGTCTTGTCTGTCTGTATCTGTTTCATAACAAACCGGTGAGTCGTCCATAACACGCCCATAAAAATTGCTAAACTTCTTATAAGAGTTCGATAACTTTCGGACAGCAAATCGATTAATATAATAAACTGTTAACACTCCGACAAATATCTATACATTTTCGAAAAATAATAGATCAATTTTGGATAGTAAATCCATAAGTTTTCGATAACATATCGAATATCGTATCTATTTTATAGATAGATCGTATCTACTTTATACTTAACACGTTTATAATATACCGATAACTCGTCGATAAGAATGAATAAAACGCTCACATCCCATCCATAACAAACCTATAACTCTTCGATAACAAGCCTTACCACCTCGAAAACAACTTTGATTACAAGCGGTATATTTTCGGTGGTGACTTGTAATCTAAAGTCTCCTCTCCCTTGCTTTTCCTCCATACAGCTGCAGCAGGATGGGGTTTCCAGTATATTGAGACGTACCGCATGGATACCCATGGGGCAGTGCCCTGTCAAAACCCAAATGACCATTGATAGGTGAGCCTTAGTAATCCCAATTATTTCAGCAGACCTTCTGCCATCCAATTTCGGCCAGAAAGGTCTTGCTACACTGCAAGATGTGGTGTCCGCCCAACGTTTCCTAAGCCGACTGGAGAGCCAGCTATGGAGGAGCAATCCACAGGTGGCCAGCGGAATCCCGAAATCCCTACAGCCATATCCATCCGGTGCAGTTACACCGTTGCGGGCTAAGATATCCGCTTGACGGTTACCCGGGATATCACTATGGCCCGGGACCCAGATAATCTTAATTGTAAAATAATTCGATGCAATCGCAAGCGAGCTCAGGTATTCCCAGACCATCCTCGATCGCACTGTAGTTGAGCTCAAAGCCTTGATAGCCGCTTGGCTATAGAGTAGATGTTAAATTCCCTAACCGTAGTAGCACCGGATAGCATTCCATCCACAGCATCCTTAATCGTAGCAACTTCCGCTTGGAATACACTGCAGCCAACCTGAACTTGCGGCTTACATTTAGCTCTTGACAAAACGACCGCCGACCATGCAGGCGAAGATCCCTGCGCAATTGGGACATAGGGAAAATGATGGTCCAGTAAAAGCTTTAGGGACTCCTCGCTACTCATGGACCAGTCCCCGCTATCATCTCTCCGATACCCCAGAGGACCGGGATTCCTAGATAGTATTTTTCTAACCTCGCGGATTCATTGCAGCCTGCTACGTTTTCGCAGAAGCTTCGAATGAATCTCGCTTGGCTATCCTTATTTCATATTTATAAATCCCCAGACTCACCCTATAGAGCTCCCAGTCCGAGGGTAATTTACTCCTCCTGGCTCTGCTGTTGTCAAGAGAATCCGACCACCAGGGCGGCTTGCTCTTCCCCTTGTAGTTTTCAAGGGACAGGACAGTTGAAGGGCGCTATTGCTCGCCGAGGTGAAGTTTTCCACCAGAACGTCTATCTCAGATTCGGACAGGTCCGAGCTAACGGTTGGCGCCGCAGGCAACAGCCCTCCCAGCTTCCTACAATACAAGTCCCAGTTAGTACTTTTAGGCTTCCTAAAAGATATTTTACTGGGGCGTTCTTCGTTCATCGGTGATCAGAGAAGGAGTGCTCGTTGAGAACCCTCCAGCTAGATATCCGACCTTCTAGTTCACTACTAACCAGGGTGAGGTCAAGGACCTCCTCCCTTACCGCAGGAATAAAATTCGGGTCATTCCCCCTATTACCTCATCTAAAATAAAAGTAAATAAAGACTCACCTCTAGTGTTGGTATCCGAGCTTCCCCAGATGCTATCATGGCACCTCTCCACCTTGCTTCAGCGATGTTTCGCCCAGTATCGCAGGTGGTGGTCCCGCTACGTCCCCATGGGGCGTGTACGCTGAGACCACCCACATTTCATTACTGCCCCTCGAGGCACACCGTGGTTTCGTCAGCATTGCTGAAATTAGAGAAAATAAAACTTTAATCCCTTTTTAACAAGCCCACTGGATCTAGGCCTACCTGCCTCCCCATGCACCAAGGTGTTGCATTTTCCAGTCCTTAATCTAGAAATCTTTCTGCCGAATATATCCACTCCGCCTTTTTCAAGGCAGAGCAACAAATTTGCGGAAGCCGCCTTAGATTGCTGAAGATTCATTTGACGCATTTCCATCAAAACCGCTCTTCTTCCGCACCCCCAAACTTGGCGGAATCGTGTTAGTCTTGTCCACTCTAAAAAGTCTCCCCTCAAGGCCGCCATCCGGAGCCGCTTGTGTGGTCGCCCTTCAACGGACTCGTGGTTATCTATGCTACGCACGGAGGTAATGCGCTCAGAGCCAGATCGGACGCAAAGCGGGAAAATTTTCACCCGAACCTACACCACCAACTTAACGGCGACGTAACTGGAACGTACCTTAAGGCCCGCCACGATTTTAACGGGACGTGGGCAGGTGCAGCATTAGCCTACCAGCCATTTCGGTAAGGTTTATCCCCGACCTACTAAGGTGGCAGAATACCGTACCTACCAGCACAAAGTCATTAGGTCCAAAACAGAGTCAAAATAAAATCCCTAACAATACAGTTCGTCACCGTTGTGTACTCGTTGCTACCCAACGATTCTCTAAGTAGCTAGATCTAAGTCACCGTTATTGTTGGCGTATGTGGAATCACAACGAACCTTCGTGTTGTTCAATTGAGCTATCCTTATCAGAGCAGCTATTACCTAACCTAACCTAACCTAGTACCCTAACTGAGTATACGAGCAGGTGAAGTTAAAAGACATTTTGCCGGCGTATGGCTGACAGGCTACCGTTATTTAATTGAACCTTAGAAAAGTGTTATATGCATAGATAGATATATGATTATTAATGCAGCTAAATATGTTTATATATGTGGCCGCCGTGGTATGATGGTAGCATGCTCCGCCATCCACACCGAAGATCCTGGGTTCAAGCCCCGGGAAAAGCAACATAAAAATTTCAGAAACAAGTTTTTTCAATTAGAAGAAAATTTTTCTAAGCGGGGTCGCCCTTCAGCATTGTTTGGCAAGCACCCCGAGTGTATTTCTGCCATGAAAAGCTCTCAGTGAAAACTCATCTGCCTTGCAGATGCCGTTAAGAGTCGGCATAAAACAAGTAGGTCTTGTCACACCAATTTGTAGGAAAAATTAAAAGGAGCACGACGCAAATTGGAAGAGAAGCTCGGCCTAAAATCTCTTCGGAGGTTATCGCGCCTTACAATTATTTATTTTTATTTTTAAATATGTTTGTTTTCAGGGTACACATTAAGTAGCCACATGCAAGTACCCCAAAGTACGGTAGTACGCAATAGCAGTAGGCAAGAATATCGTTACAGTCACATCGTCGCCACGGCTATTGATTTTGTAACTACTATGACCTTGAAAATTTATTCATTATATTTTTTGCTTTGTTAGGTTGACTTTTTGCTTTGATATTTGTACTAAGCATTATGTTTTTCTTCAATTATTCTAAGCAAATGCAACACTTTATACATGCAAAATGCTATTATACAAGTTGTATATTGGATATGCAGCTAATAAGAACAAGCAAAAATAGGCAATAAAATTTTAAGTAAGAAATAAAAATTGCATGTGTACATAACTTTTATGTTTTACGAATACTCAATTAAAATAATATAATTACTGCATTATATGCATAATCCCAACTTGTTTATTAAAGTTATAACTGTTTAAGTGTTAATAAAAGGTGGCGAAATAATAGGCGCATGCGATGTTGCTATTTTCATGCTAATTTGTTTCTTTTTATACCTTTCATGAACATGAAATGGTATATTAACTTTGGTACGATGTTCGTAACGTTGAGAAATATAGAAGATATACTCGCCATTAAGTATACCGAATTGATCAGGGCGACGAATTGAGTTGACATAGCGATGCCGGTCAGTCCGTCCGTCTGTCCGTCCGTCTGTCTGTTTGAACGCAAACTAGTCCCTCAAATTTTGAGATAACTCAATGAAATTTGGCACAGGGATGTATTTTGTATTATATTAGACATTTGTCGGATCCGGTATATCGCCCATACAACCGATCGTTCAGATAAGACGATTTTGGTCATTCCTGCCGAAATTTAGAAAGTATAAACGTGAAACTCGGTGATATTTATTCTAATATATCATAGAAGATTTCATGAAAAAATCATTTCGATCGGAGCTATATATAATATATATCCCATACAACCGATCGTTCAGATAAGGGAGTTTGTTGCCATTTTTTTATATTTATCTTAACATCGTTTAGGTATGTACATCTGTTCACTATATATTTCTTATCTTATACAGCGCGTTATTTGGAGATTACGAATGGGATAAGATTATTGGTCAGCCTCATTCATGAAAGGTATGAAGTTTTCGGCACAGCCGAAGACAGTCCCGTCCTTACTGGTTTTGTTTGTGTTACAAGCTTTATGGTGATTACTTACTTATCTCAATTTGTATTGGCGATGCACTTCACTTTTTGTCACTTAGCATATTCTTATGAAAATGATGTTTAACGCCCCGATTCTGAGCGTTACCGGTAAAATAGTACCCAGAACATTATGTAACCGAATATCGTTACCAGTTCTTTTATCCGCGATTCTGGCCCAAGTGGTAACGATGTCATCACCGAAAAACTCACCAGTCTCTGTGGAGAAATTTGATGGGTAGTTTTCTTCGCTTTCACGGTTGCCACTATGGTCCATATTGCCCAAAAATTCGACACACTTTAGTTAGCCCCCATATAATTTTGAATTTACTTCAACTCTCACCATAAAAAATTGCTCAATCAATAAAATGTACCAGAAAAATAACATTTCACCTAGGATAAATTATACAACACTATGTAAAATATATGAAAATAAAAATTGCTTCTCGCCTAGCATAGCTTATAGCGAGCAGTCTGCCGTGAGCCCAACACTTTCGAAACTTATACAAAGAAATTTGGCACGTTGATATTTAAATCTTTCTCACCCAGCTCAATGAGTTCAAGGAATTCCAGGACTATTGTGGTGTTAAGCCACGCAAGGTAATTGAAAACTTAGTATCTTAAAGAAGTAGCACAAGAAATATTTTAACTCGAAGACAGAAGGAAACAAATGCTAAAGAGAATTGATTTCGGAACAAATGTTTTGTATAAAATTATTCCCGTAGGTGCTAGAAGAACCCCTGAGGCCTGGGATAAAAACTCTCACTTACTGAATCGTTAAGGGAAAAAGTAAGCATCTATAAAAATAGCACTAACAAAATTGCCTAGTTTCATTTCTGATTTACTGAGTTTTCCACATACATATGTAGTTCGGCAACACCAGAATGCAAATTTTGAACCGTTCCTTACTAAAACCTAACTGCACAATATATTGTATTTCATTGCAACCAACAACATAATGCTAGAACCAAGAGCTTTGCGACCAAAACTAGGTTCACAACGTTTGGTTGGTGGAAGACATATACTTATGCTATGACAAAATATAGTACAATTTTTGGTTGCATGTACATATATTTGTTTGTTCAGCTTGAATTAAAGGAAAGTCTTCACTATGTTTAGTAAAATTTTATATGGAAACATCCTAAAATTTTGTATTTTATACTAATAAAATAAAACAAATATTTCGTCCTTTTTTCGACGAATTTTGGTCCCAAATGAAAACATGGTGTGGCAACCGTGTTCGCTTTACCGAAAATGTCCCACTTGTAGATACGAGGTTAACGAATAAACGCGACGATGTGTATATGCATATTATGCATGATAAGTTTCTACAAAGGTATATTGTAATTTATTCTGTGAAAGTACATAATGTAAACAAATACATATGTATAGCAAGAGGCAACACTTTTTTACTATTATCTTTACTTATTTGAGCTTACAATTCTTTATTTTTCAGTTTTGCCTTTTTCTAAACAACATCTGTTGTGTGGTTATTTCGATGTAACCACCTACTTTTGTGGGTAAAAAATTATCTGGCTATTTTCGCGGGTAGAATATCAAAAGTGTATAAAAGTTGCCGCATGATTTCGTTACCGTGGTGAAGAATGTTGTTACCACACTAGAATCGGGGCATGAGTTTCTCTTTTGTTTTAGATAACAAAACGGAATTTATAAGTTTTGTTGTTTATACTTCCTGCTGATTGTGGTTTTTAGCGCTTATTTTTTGACACCACAATCGGTAATTAAATCAATTAAGGGTTATGTAAAAGGGGATAAATGCAGGCAGAGGTCCCTCCTTTGTTAAATTTACTAATCAGCTTTTGAAGGCGATGCACTTCACCTTGCATAATTATATAGACGAGATTGTTTTATTACAAATTACACGCAAACATATCCGTACCACTTGAAAACACGGATACCGGTGCGTATACGTAACATTATTATTTTTAATATACGAGTAACCTACATATAAACATACAAGTGAATATATTCAATGATGCTTAACCCTTTCGAACCTGTTGGTACACCGTATGTACCACTAAATGTGTATATAGGACTAAATCCTCAAAATCACACTCAAACTGAATAAAAAATGTACCAAGGCAGGCTTTTTGGATTGTCTAAAGGTACATATAACAAGTAAGGAAGGCTAAGTTCGGGTGTAACCGAACATTACATACTCAGTTGAGAGCTATGGAGACAAAATAAAGAAAATCACCATGTAGGAAAATGAACCTAGGGTAACCCTGGAATGCGGTTGTATGACATGTGTATCAAATGGAAGGTATTAAAGAGTATTTTAAGAGAGAGTAGGCCATAGTTCTATGGATGGACGCCATTTAGGGATATCGCCATAAAGGTGGATCAGGGCTGACTCTAGAATTTGTTTGTACGATATGGGTATCAAATGAAAGGTGTTAATGAGTATTTTCAAAGGGAGTGATCCTTAGTTCCATAGGTGGACGCCGTTTCGAGATATCGCCATAAAGGTGGACCAGGGGTGACTCTAGAATGTGTTTGTACGATATGGGTATCAAATGAAAGGTGTTACTGAGCATTTTAAGAGGGAGTGGGCATTAGGTCTATAGGTGGACGCCTTTTCGAGATGTCGCCATTAGGGTGGGCAAGGGGTGACTCTAGAATGTTTGTACGATATGGGTATCAAACGAAAGGTGTTACTGAGCATTTTAAGAGGGAGTGGGCATTAGGTCTATAGGTGGACGCCTTTTCGAGATGTCGCCATTAGGGTGGGCATGGGGTGACTCTAGAATGTGTTTGTACGATATGGGTATCAAACGAAAGGTGTTACTGAGCATTTTAAGAGGGAGTGGGCATTAGGTCCATAGGTGGACGCCTTTTTGAGATATCACCATTAGGGTGGGTCAGGGGTGACTCTAGAATGTTTGTACGATATGGGTAAATAACGAAAGGTGTTACTGAGAATTTTAAGAGGGAGTGGGCATTAGGTCTATAGGTGGACGCCTTTTCGAGATATCGCCATCAGGGTGGGCCAGGAGTGACTCTAGAATGTGTTTGTACGATATGGATATCAAATTAAAGGCATTAATGAGGGTTTTAAAAGCGAGTGGCCCTTAGATGTATATGTGAGGGCGTTTTCGCGATATCGACCAAAATGTGGACCAGGTGATCCAGAAAATCATCTGTCGGGTACTGCTAATTTATTTATATTGCAATACCACTAACAGTATTCCCGCCGAGATTCCAACGCTGTTGATTTCGCCTTGTAGAACTTTTTCATTTTCTTCTACTTAATATGGTAGGTGTCAACCCATTTTACAAAGTTTTTTCCAAAGTTATATTTTGCGTCAATAAACCAATCCAATTACCATGTTTCATCCCTTTTTTCGTATTTGGTACAGAATTATGGCATTTTTTCATTTTTCGTAATTTTCGATATCGATAAAGTGGGCGTGGTTATGGTCGGATTTCGGCCATTTTTTTACCAAGATAAAGTGAGTTCAGATAAGTACGTGGACTAAGTTTAGTAAAGATATATCGGTTTTTGCTCAAGTTATTGTGTTAACGGCCGAGCAGAAGGCCAGACGGGTGGGACTGTGTATAAAAACTGGGCGTGGCTTCCACCGATTTTGCCCATTTTCACAGAAAACAGTTACCGTCATAGAATCTATGCCCCTACCAAATTTAAGAAGGATTGGTAAATTTTTGTTCGACTTATGGCATTAAAAGTATTCTAGACAAACTAAATGAAAATGGGCGGAGCCACGCCCATTTTGAAATTTTCTTTTATTTTTGTAGTTTGTTGCATCATATCATTACTGGAGTTAAATTTTGACTTAATTTACTTATATACAGTAAAGATATTAAATTTTTTGTTAAAATTTGAATTAAAAAAATTTTTTTTTAAAAAGTGGGCGTGTTCTTCATCTAATTTTGCTAATTTTTATTTAGCACATATATAGTAATAGTAGTAACGTTCCTGCCAAATTTCATCATGACACCTTCAACGACTGCCAAATTACAGCTTGCAAAACTTTTAAATTACCTTCTTGTAAAAGTGGGCGGTGCCACGCCCATTGTCCAAAATCTTACTAATTTTCTATTCTGCGTCATAACGTCAACTCATCTACCAAGCTTCATCGCTTTATCCGCCTTTGGCAATGAATTATCGCATTTTTTCGGTTTTTCGAAATTTTCGATATCGAAAAAATGGGCGTGGTTATTGTCCGATATCGTTCATTTTAAATAGCGAACTGAGATGAGTGCCCAGGAATCTACGTACCAAATTTCATCAAGATACCTCAAAATTTACTCAAGTTATCGTGTTAACGGACATACGGACGGACGGACGGACATGGCTCAATCAAATTTTTTTTCGATACTGATGATTTTGATATATTGAAGTCTATATCTATCTCGATTCCTTTATACCTGTACAACCAACCGTTATCCAATCAAAGTTAATATACTCTGTGAGCTCTGCTCAACTGAGTATAAAAACGAAATCATTTTCTCCTGTGCAGTACGCTCAGTTTTGAGTTAAATAGTGAAAGATTCGGACGCGTGTTTGGTTTTTGAATAATAATCTTAAAAAAAAGTTGTAACTGCCAAACGAATTATTTTTATGCAAGATATTTATTTTATTTACAAGCTTTAGCATATTTGGTGAAACATTTATATGGATCTGCTCGAGTTTGTCGAGTTTCAGTGAGCTGGTACTTATATGTACCAGTAGTATTTTATACTGGTACATATACGTACCAACAGTGCCTCTCTTCAAAAGCAAAATTACCGAGCTGCTGATTGATTAAGTACTTGATTTTGATGACGATGATACAGGCACTGATTTTTTAAACGGAAATGATGATAATTATTTGCAAAAATTGGGTTCGCACGGTGAAGAATCTGGTTCCCCTTCACCGTAAGAGTTTGTGGGATCCAATTTAGCACAAGACGATAATGAGAATTACATCTCAACAAACTTTAAGTTATGGTCTTCTCTTTGAGACATGTTATTACATATTATAAGTGATTACCGTGGACGTAATATAAGTCCGGAAATTCCTCTCAATTCTTTGCTCTTTCAAAATTTTTCAAAAGATGTTTCCTCGAAGCCTGTGCATGTATATCGCACAATGTACAAATGACCGCATTTCTGAGTTTCAAACCGCAAAAAAAGTCAAAATAGTAAAGACTGATACAAATTATGCTGGGCTCTATATTTGTTACGTCTTATAACAAGCATCCCACTTTAAAACATTATTGGTCAAAACATCCTTCAATAAGTAATGCTATTATCAAGACTGCAATATCTCGTGACCGCTATACATTTTTGGCATCAAAATTATATTTTGCATTTTCTCAGAAACCAACTGATTGCAGTAAAACTTATTACATCGACGATCTTGTGGAGTATTTGAAAAGTACATTTCAAAAATACCGGCAGGATAAGGTTAGGCAGAGAAGAGATGAGTCAATGGCAAAGTTTAAACTTCCTTTAGTCATCCTTAAAACAATATACGCCACTGAAATCGGTAAAACGTGGAATAAAAATGTGGCTCCGATGTGACTCTGAGACGGGATACATATATGATTTCAATATATGCAACGGAAGAGGACAAAATCAATACGATGGAACTTTAGGCGAACTTGTGGTTAAAGCTTTAGTTAGTACAACTAAAGAAAAATAGAATAAGTTTACTATCAACAAACGAAAAATGGGAAAGAAAGGAGTCCTCGTTCAGGGTCAGCACATCTGTTCATTAATATCAGGTATTAAAGGTATTAAAATTGCAGCCGTATGCGAATACCAATCACCAAGCCGTTTATCTCAACGAAAAAAGGGAGCTGGGCAACATATATTTACCTATTCCTATTGAGACTCGAAGACGTTGCGCAAAGTGTGCGCAGGGCAAAACACAAACCAGAACAAAACAAATTTCACAGCAATGTGATATATCACTTTGCAAGATGTGCTTCGCAATATATCATACTCAACAATTAATGAAGGCTAAGTAACGGAAGGTACTAAAGAGTATTTAAAAGCGAGTGCGCCATAGTTCTACTGGTGGACGCAATTTCAGGATATCGCCATAAAGGTGGACCAGGGGTGACTATAGAATGTGTGTTGTACGATATGGGTACCAAATGAAAGGTGTTAATGATTATTTAAAACGTAGTGGGCCTTAGATCTATAGGTGGACGCCTTTCGAGATATCGCAATAAGGGTGGACCAGGGGTGAATCTAGAATGTGTTTGTACGATATGGGTATCAAATTAAAGGTATTAATGAGGTTTTTAAAGGGAGTGACCCTTAGTTGTATATGTGAAGGCCTTTTCGAGATATCGACCAAAATGTGGACCAGGGTGACCTAGAACATCATCTGTCAGGTACGCTAATTTATTTATATATGTCATACCACGAACAGTATTCCTGCCAAGATTCCAAGAGCTTTTGATTTCGCCCTGCAGTACCTTTTCATTTTCTTCTACTTAATATGGTAGGTGTCACACCCATTTTACAAAATTATGGCATTTTTTCATTTTTCGTATTTTCGATATCGAAAAGTGGGCGTGGTCATTTTTACGCCAAGATAAAGTGAGTTCAGATAAGTACGTGAACTGAGTTTAGTAAAGATATATCGATTTTTGTTCAGGTTATCGTGTTAACGGCCGAGCGGAAGGACAGACGGTCGACTGTGTATAAAAACAGGGCGTGGCTTCACCGATTTCGCCCATTTTCACAGAAAATAGTTATCGTCATAGAATCTATGCCTGTACAAAATTTCACAAGGATTGGTAAATTTTTGTTCGACTTATGGCCTTAAAAGTATTCTAGACGAATTAAATGAAAAAGCGAGGAGCCACGCCCATTTTGCAATTTTTTTTATTTTTGTATTTTGTTGCACCATATCATTACTGGAGTTGAATGCTGACATAATTTATTTATATACTCTAAAGATATAAATTTTTTGTTAAAATTTGACTTTTACATTTTTTTTTAAAACGTGGGCGTGTTCTTTATCCGATTTAGCTAAGTTTTATTTAGCGCATATACAGTAATAGTAGTAACGTTCCTGGAAAATTTCATCATGATATCTTCAACGGCTGCCAAATTACAGCTTGCAAATCTTTTAAATTATCTTCTTTTAAAGTGAGCGGTGCCACGCCCATTGTCCAAAAGTTTCACTAATTTTCTATTTTGCGTCATAAGTTCAACGCACCTACCAAGTTTCATCGCTTTATCCGTCTTTGGTAATGAATTATCACACTTTTTCGGTTTTTCGAAATTTTCGATATCGAAAAAGTGGGCGTGGTTGTGGTCCGCATTTCGTTCATTTTAAATAGCGATCTGAGATGAGCACCTAGGAACCCACATACCAAATTTCATCAAAGATACCTCAAAATTTACTCAAGGTATCGTGTTTACGGACGGACGAACGGACGGACGGACGGACATGGCTAAATGAATTCTTTTTTCGCCAGATCATTTTGATATATAGAAGTCTATACCTATCTCGATTTGTTTATGCCGTTTACGGATTACCGTTATGCGAAAAAAGTTAATATACTCTGTGAGCTCTGCTCATCTGAGTTAAAAATAGATTGTATTCATACATAATTTTCGAAATTTAAGATTTTTCTTGGAAGGAATATACTTTTTTGTAAAAATTTTATTTTTTCCAATAAATGATTATCCATCAATATGAAATTTTTTTTATTATTATTGTACGTTGAGAACTGCTGGTACAAATGTTGTACCTGACCCCCCAGCGCCCCTTACATAAAAATTTGAAATTTTGAATGCAAATAATCTAATTAGATGTATCTAATTACTTGACACTAATTAATTATATTTACATACTTAACAGGCTGAATGCCGGTTCGAAAGGTTAAACAAAGCACATGAGCTTTATTCGCAACAAATTAAATGGTTTAAATTTAATTCTTCTGGGTTTAGATGTTGTGTTCCTGAGTTACACCGACTGTACAGTGTTTCGTGTAGAACAAGCTAGCTGGACAAAAACAAAGTTCTTATTCCAAGAAAAGTGTAATGAGAAATGAAAGAAAACAAACAAAACAATGGGACTTTTGCTTTTTTTGATATTTTGCTCATATATATTGAGTAGTTGAAGTAAGAAGGCAGGAGTGGCCGTAAAATGCATTGATTAATTTTCAAAATTCTTGTTGAATATTAAGATTCATATTTCTTTTAAGTGAACACTTTTACATAATTTTTTGATGGATTCTAAGCTCGAAGGTAAGTAAAATTTTTAGTAGTAATTCTTTCACATTAGAGTATTTTCAATATATTTAACATTCCGTTATTAAGAAGAAAAGGTATTTTTTCCCTATATTTTTAAATTTAGGGACTAAAAAAGTTACATACATCCGCGGACGTCCGGGCTTAATTTTACATATGTTATAGTCGCAAGTATTCTCTATAGTCGAAATAAAAAACCATGCGAATTCTTTGCACATCTATTTTTAATTGTTTTTTTTTGTAGATTTAGTTATCTCTACATATCAAATAGCATGTATGTACTACCAGCTCCGACGAGATATTTGAACCTTTAAAGCTGATCTACAAACGGCAAAGCCAATTCCCTGGTATAGGGAACAACACGTAGCCATAAAACATACACAAATAAACGCGCAAGGTCAACAAGATCACACCAAAAGCAAAAAGGCGAATATCATTGACTTCAACCTGCCACAACCTACCGCACTAGTCACCAAGGCATAAAAACAGGTACATACAATGGATTGATGAAGATAAACTAAAACCAGGTTTCGGCAATACCAATGACGGCAACACTGCTCGTAGGTTTTTCGAAAATTCTGAGGCTAGTGCTGAAATTACGGGATTGGATGTAACGCTCATCAAAAGATTCGACACTCTCCTTCGCGCATTAGCATCTGGGTACAATATAAATATCCAAAATTTGAAAATTTGCGGTAGAGACTAAAAAACTATACATAGATCTCTATCCATGGTTTAATATGCCTGTTACAGTTCATAAATTCTTAGTGCATAGTAGTGATATTATAAAATCAGCAATTTTACCTATTGGTCAAATTTCCGAGGAAGCACAGGCAGCCCGTAACAAAGATTTGAGACGAGTCAGGGATGATAAACACACAAAAGCAGTCGCGTGAAGCCACGAATAGAGATCTTATGAATATGTTGCTTATAACATCGGATCCTTTAGTTAACAGTTTTAGGGAGATACCTAGAAAAAATTTAAAAGTCTGACTTCAGAAGTCTTAAATTTACAGTCCCCCCGATAATGTTGAGGAGTCAATAAATACCCCAGTTGTTTCAAGCTTTCACAGTAGTGTTGCTGATGTTCATGACTATTCCACAAGTGACTCATCCAATGAAAGTGATGATAGCGAATAATAACATATTATAAAGATAACCTACCCTATAACTTTTTGTTGGAGTCAGGTTTTATTAATTTAAATCTATTGTCTTTTCTACTTTGTATGATACTTACTTTTAAGTTTTTGTAATAAGTAATTTCACATAATTAATTTAATTATTTACATTGTTATTATTATTATTGTAATTCACTTTACATCCTGACTGGTACTATAAATAATTTGTAAAAATTGTAGTGCCAGGATAAATACCAAATAAATACAAAATATGTATGTACATATGTACAGTCACTCACATAAAAAGTAGACACCCCTTTTTGATAATTCTTACAATTTTCGCTTTCGCAAATTTATTTTAGCTAATTTCCCATAAGACAATTTGTCACGATCTATAACAAAAACTAAATTATATTTAAACAAGTAAGGAAGGCTAAGTTCGGGTGTAACCGAACATTACATACTCAGTTGAGAGCTATGGAGACAAAATAAGGAAAATCACCATGTAGGAAAATGAACCTAGGGTAACCCTGGAATGTGGTTGTATGACATGTGTATCAAATGGAAGGTATTAAAGAGTATTTTAAGAGAGAGTAGGCCATAGTTCTATGGATGGACGCCATTTAGGGATATCGCCATAAAGGTGGACCAGGGCTGACTCTAGAATGTGTTTGTACGATATGGGTATCAAATGAAAGGTGATAATGAGTATTTTAAAAGGGCATGGGCTTTAGTTCTATAGGTGAACGCCTTTTCGAGAAATCCCCATAAAGGTGGACCAGGGGTGACTCTAGAATATGTTTGTACGATATGGGTATCAAATGAAAGCTGTTAATGAGTATTTTGAAAAGGAGTGATCCTTAGTTCCCTAGGTGGACGCCGTTTCGAGATATCGCCATAAAGGTGGACCAGGGGTGTCTCTAGTTGTACGATATGGGAATCAAATGAAAGGTGTTACTGAGCGTTTTAAGAGGGAGTGGGCATTAGGTCTATAGGTGGACGCCTTTTCGAAATGTCGCCATTAGGGTGGGCCAGGGGTGACTCTAGAATGTGTTTGTACGATATGGGTATCAAACGAAAGGTGTTACTGAGCATTTTAAGAGGGAGTGGGCATTAGGTCCATAGGTGGACGCCTTTTCGAGATATCGCCATTAGGGTGGGCCAGGGGTGACTCTGGAATGTGTTTGTACGATATGGGTATCAAATGAAAGGTGGTAATGAGTATTTTAAAAGGGAGCAATCCTTAGTTCTATAGGTGGACGCCTTTTCGAGATATCGCCATAAGGGTGGACCAAGGGTGACTCTAGAATGTTTGTACGATATGGGTATCAAACGAAAGGTGTTACTGAGCATTTTAAGAGGGAGTGGGCACTAGGTCTATAGGTGGACGCCTTTTCGAGATATCGCCATTAGGGTGGGCCAGGGGTGACTCTAGAATGTTTGTACGATATGGGTATCAAACGAAAGGTGTTACTGAGCATTTTAAGAGAAAGTGGGCATTAGGTCTATAGGTGGGCGCCTTTTCGAGATATCGCCATTAGGGTGGGCCAGGGTGACTCTAGAATGCGTTTGTACGATATGGGTATCAAATGAAAGGTGGTAATGAGTATTTTAAAAGGGAGTAATCCTCAGTTCTATAGGTGGACGCCTTTTCGAGATATCGCCATAAAGGTTGACCAAGGGTGACTCTAGAATGTTTGTACGATATGGGTATCAAACGAAAGGTGTTACTGAGCATTTTAAGAGGCAGTGGGCATTAGGTCTATAGGTGGACGCCTTTTCGAGATATCGCCATTAGGGTGGGCCAGGGGTGACTCTAGAATGTTTGTACGATATGGGTATCAAACGAAAGGTGTTACTGAGCATTTTAAGAGGGAGTGGGCATTAGGTCTATAGGTGGACGCCTTTTCGAGATATCGCCATTAGGGTGGGCCAGGGGTGACTCTAGAATGTTTGTACGATATGGGTATCAAAGGAAAGGTGTTACTGAGCATTTTAAGAGGGAGTGGACATTAGGTCTATAGGTGGACGCCTTTTCGAGATATCGCCATTAGGGTGGGCCAGGGGCTGACTGTAGAATGTTTTTACGATATGGGTATCAAACGAAAGGTGTTACTGAGCATTTTAAGAGGGAGTGGGCATTAGGTCTATAGGTGGACGCCTTTTCGAGATATCGCCATTAGGGTGGGCCAGGGTTGACTCTAGAATGTGTTTGTACGATATGGATATCAAATTAAAGGTATTAATGAGGGTTTTAAAAGCGAGTGGCCTTTAGATGTTTATGTGAAGGCGTTCTCGCGATATCGACCAAATGTGGATCAGGTGATCCAGAAAATCATCTGTCGGGTACTGCTAATTTATTTATATATTCAATAACACTAACAGTATTCCTGCCAAGATTCCAAGGGCTGTTGATTTCGCCTTGTAGAACTTTTTCATTTTCTTCTACTTAATATGGTAGGTGTCACACCCATTTTACAAAGTTTTTTCCAAAGTTATATTTTTCGTCAATAAACCAATCCAGTTACAATGTTTCATCCCTTTTTTCGTATTTGGTATAGAGTTATGGCATTTTTTTAATTTTTCGTAATTTTCGATATCGATAAAGTGGGCGTGGTTATGGTCGGATTTCGGCCATTTTTTATACCAAGATAAAGTGAGTTCAGATAAGTACGTGGGCTAAGTTTAGTAAAGATATATCGGTTTTTGCTCAAGTTATTGTGTTAACGGCCGAGCGGAAGGACAGACGGTGGACTGTGTATAAAAACTGGGCGTGGCTTCCACCGATTTCGCCCATTTTCACAGAGAACAGTTAACGTCATAGAATCTATGCTCCTACCAAATTTCAAAAGGATTGGTAAATTTTTGTTCGACTTATGGCATTAAAAGTATTCTAGACACACTAAATGAAAATGGGCGGAGCCACGCCTATTTTGAAATTTTCTTTTATTTTTGTATTTTGTTGCATCATATCATTACTGGAGTTGAATTTTGACTTAATTTACTTATATACAGTAAAGATATTAAATTTTTTGTTAAAATTTGAATTTAAAAAAAATTTTTTTTAAAAAGTGGGCGTGTTCTTCATCCAATTTTGCTAATTTTTATTCAGCACATATATAGTAATAGTAGTAACGTTCCCGCCAAATTTCATCATGATATCTTCAACGACTGCCAAATTACAGCTTGCAAAACTTTTAAATTACCTTCTTGTAAAAGTGGGCGGTGCCACGCCCATTGTCCAAAATCTTACTAATTTTCTATTCTGCGTCATAACGTCAACCCATCTACCAAGTTTCATCGCTTTAACCGCCTTTGGCAATGAATTATCGCATTTTTTCGGTTTTTCGAAATTTTCGATATCGAAAAAGTGGGCGTGGTTATAGTCCGATATCGTTCATTTTAAATAGCGATCTGAGATGAGTGCTCAGGAACCTACATACCAAATTTCATCAAGATACCTCAAAATTTACTCAAGTTATCGTGTTAACGGACGGACGGACGGACGGACGGACGGACATGGCTCAATCAAATTTTTTTTGGATCCTGATTATTTTGATATATGGAAGTCTATATCTATCTCGATTCCTTTATATATGTACAACCAACCGTTATCCAATCAAACTTAATATACTCTGTGAGCTCTGCTCAACTGAGTATAAAAATTCGACCAATTTTCATAAAAATTTTAATTTTTTTTTCCGAGTTTTTAGGATTTTTTTAGAGTATAGAAAATTTGTATTCTATTCAATTTAAGTACAATAAAGTAATATTCTTAAGTCCTTTTAAATTTTTTTGGATCTATGTCACTTATTCACATGAGTTACTGTATATGAAATAAGCAAATGTATGCATATGAAGTAAAATTTTGGAAAAAAAATAAAAAAAAAGAACATATGGCTAAAAAAATGACGTAGTTGTAATAAATGACTGCATATGAAACGGAAAATCTCATAAAATAATTTTGTCCAGCTAGCTTGTTCTACACGAAACACTGTGCAATGGCTGCCGACCATACTTGTAATGTGGAACCAACGCCCCTAACATCCCTCTCACAATGGTCCAACCCTGCTGAAACTGCAAGTTTCCTTGTACTCCCGTTAGAGCGCATTGATGACAATTTGTGATCGCTCGCATCTGTTGGACGGGGCGAAGCACTACTACAACAACAACAACAACAACAGAAGCAGCTTTATTCGTCTGCACTTGACTCCATGGCAAAATAAAGGAGCTCTCTCCTAAAATAGTTTACTGGATATTTGATACGGTTGAGAAGCTAATAGTCGATACTTTCTTAATTTGGTGGTCGAAGACCACACAAAAACTTAGACTTTACAATATTTCTGAGTTTAAGATTGGACAAAATGCATTGAAAATCCTATATTGCAACTGTGATGCAATGATCACTTTGCTTAGAATCTCACGGAACTTTGAGGTATTCATTGTTTGGCAGAGCTTTTTGGATAATTACCCTGAGCCAGAGGTCAAGCTCACGGATGTATCGATATTTGATATAGGAAAAGTGGGAGCTAGTTTTTTTTGCCCCGAACTTCAAGAAATCGATACCAGTGGAATGCGACCCCCACAATCCATACAATATAATAGATAGAGAGTGTCTGTGGAGAGGCTTAGCCTCAAGGGGTATCCTTATTATCCAGGCAGCCTAAGTGCCTTGAAATCTTGGCCAGCTACTGCTAAGCTAGTGAATAAACTTGATGGAGTCCTAAATTCCCTGGGACCCCAAAACAAGTTTTGTTAGGGTGAAGCGAACGAGAAGAATATGAACGCTGCCGGGAGTCGAAAACGAAGCGAGATGTCTTTTCAGGAAGACAAAAACAGAGACATAAAGGCGTGAGTGCGAGGAGCTTGAGCTGCTAGCCACCAGGAATAACGCCCGAAAATTTTACCAAAAATTGCGGCGACAGACGGCAGGTTTTAAGACCGGGGAAAATTCCTGTAAAAACGAAAACGGCGACCTTGTAAATGATGCCCAGAAAGTACTTAGATTATGGAGAGAGCACTTCTATGCTCTCCTAAATGGAAACAGCAATTTACTGCATATGGATGACGAACTCGATCCCGCAATCGATGGTGGTGGAAAAAATGTCCCCCATCCGATTATTACGAAGCCAGAATAGCAAAAACAGATCAAAAAACAACAAGGCCTAAAGCGCTGATGTATTGCCTGCGGAGCTATTCAAATACGGTGACGAGGAGTTGGTAAGGCGCATGCATCAGCTTCTTTGAAAAATATGGTTGAGCGAGTGCATGCCCGACGATTGGAATCTAAGTGTTTTTTGCCCGCCTGAAATTAATATAAATTGACGCGACTGCAGCTTAAGTACGCTTCCTCCAAAACTTGTGCTGCTCCCTCACGGCTATAGCTTCCTCCTGAAAGATGCTGCAGTAAACTGGCAGCCTGTAGGATCTAATTATTTCTGGATCGAAGCAGTAAACAGTAGACCCGAACCTTTGCCTTAAGCTCTATGAAAAGTTGCTGAAAAATCGATGGCAAGAGAGCTCTATTTAGTACTGAAATTTACGGACGAACATGAAACCGACTTAATAAAAGGGAAGTAAAAAGTAAGTAAACTATGAACAAAGGGTGAAACATGATTACTAAGCCAAACAAGCTTTGCTATTCCAAGAATGCAAAGCATCTGTGTGTATTGGACAGATTCCAATAATTAAACGTATATATCTACATACTAAAAACTTGTATCTATGTGCACTAATTGCCAATTTACAACATGATATCTATTTGTCATAGAGGTAATAAGCTTTTATAAAAAATTTGGCTTCCACCAATTAAACACCAAATATTTACAATCACTTACACTTGACTTTGCATTGACTTTAAAAGGTTATTAAATAATTCTAAGTTAATTATAACGACTGATTGGCATAATGGTAACTGCACTTGTTGTATGTTTTCTAAAAAAAAAGTGTCCCTGGCAGTGTAATTATAATGCAGTCTTTTTTATACCCAGCTGTACTTGTACACTTGTCCGTTAACACGATAACTTGAGTAAATATTGAGATATCTGCACTAAATTTGGTACGCGAGCTTATCTGGACCAGAATAGATTGGTATTGTAAATGAGCGAAATCGAATGATAACCACGCCACTTTTTATACATATAACATTTTGGAAAACACAAAAAACCTGATTATTTAGCAAATAACACACCTAGAATATTGAAAATTGACGTGTGGACTGATATTGAGACTCTTGATAAACATTAAAAAAATTTTTTTTAAATCGGCGTGGCACTGCCCCTTGTGATAAAATCAATTTTACAAATATTACTAATCAAAAATCGTTAAGATTATCGTAACAAAATTGGGCAGAGAGGATGCCTTTACTGTAAGGAATTATTTGAAAAAAAATAAACAAAATCGGTTAAGGACCACACCACTTTTATATAAAAGATTTTTATAATGGTCGTAGACGAATAAAATAAGCTATATCTTTGCAAAAAAGAGCTTTATATCAATGGCATTTCTTTTCCGAAGTGGGATTTATAACAATAAATCGGAAAAACTTCAAATTTTAAAAAATGGGCGTGGCACCGCCACAACTCGAAGACAAATTTGTTCAGAATAGAACCGTATATATATGTGTTATTGCGCAGCCTTGTAACACTACTAAGCGCACAAAATAAACAAGTAAGGAAGGCTAAGTTCGGGTGTAACCGAACATTACATACTCAGCTGAGAGCTACGGAGACAAAATAAGGGAAAATCACCATGTAGGAAAATGAACCTAGGGTAACCCTGGAATGTGTTTGTATGACATGTGTATCAAATGGAAGGTGTTAAAGAGTATTTTAAGAGGGAGTAGGCCATAGTTCTATAGGTGGACGCCATTTATGGATATCGCCATAAAGGTGAACCAGGGGTGACTCTAGAATTTGTTTGTACGATATGGGTATCAAATTAAAGGTATTAATGAGGGTCTTAAAACGCAGTGGTTGTAGTTGTATATGTGAAGGCGTTTACGAGATATCGACCAAAATGTGGACCAGGGTGTCCCAGAACATCATCTTTCAGGTACCGCTAATTTATTTATATATGTAATACCACGAGCAGTATTCCTGCGATGATTCCAAGGGCTTTTGATTTCGCCCTGCAAAACTTTTTCATTTTCTTCTACTTAATATGGTAGGTGTCACACCCATTTTACAAAGTTTTTTTCTAAAGTTATATTTTGCGTCGATTACCAATCCAATTACCATGATTCATCCCTTTTTTCGTATTTGGTAGAGAATTATAGCATTTTTTTAATTTTCGTAATTTTCGAAATCGAAAAAGTGGGCGTGGTCATAGTCGGATTTCGGCCATTTTTTACACCAATACAAAGTGAGTTCAGATAAGTACGTGAACTGAGTTTTAGTAAAGATATATCGATTTTTGCTCAAGTTATCGTGCTAAGGGCCGAGCGGAAGGACAGACGGTCGACTGTGTATAAAAACTAGGCGTGGCTTCAACCGATTCGGCCCTTTTTCACAGAAAACAGTTATCGTACCTAGCTAAATTTCACAAGGATTGGTAAACTTTTGTTCGACTTGTGTCATTAAAAGTATCCTAGACAAATTAAATGAAAAAGGGCGGAGCCACGCCCATTTTGAAATTGTCTTTTATTTTTGTATTTTGTTGCACCATATCATTACTGGAGTTGAATGTTGACATAATTTACTTATATACTGTAAAGATTACGGCGGGTCGATTTAAAAATCGCTCATTGCTCTGTAAAAATCTTATTCTAGGGATCAAAATAAGAAACTTTGCCGAAGGAACTATACCTCTAAAACGAATTCTGATGTCCCCCCTTTGGGTCGAACTTTGGGTAGGGGCAATTTCAATTCTACCTGCTGTGTCTTGTGGTGCCTTAAAAAAAAACAACTCAAGCAATTTTAAGATCTACAATTGTGTCACAGTGATACCTTCATTTTTTAAAACGGTTGAATAAAAAACCCACACAATTATGTTTACGACATGCAAATGCATCACAGTGATGCCTTGGTTTTAAAAGGGGGTTGTAAAAACGCTAATTTCTAATAATTTTTTTAAATTTATTTTCTATTACTAAGTTAAATTAATTTTTTCATTTACATATGTTCTGACTAAATAAATTTCTAAAGAGAAAAATAAACTCCAAAAAGAAAAAAACATAGGCATTTCAAAGTGGGATTTTTCAAAATTTGCCCCTACGACCCAAAGCATCAGAATTCGTTTTAGAGGTATGGTTCCTTCGGCAAAGTTTCTTATTTTGATCCCTAGAATATGATTTTCATAGAGCAATGAGCGATTTTTTTGCCTCCCCACAAATCGACCCGGCCTAGTAAAGATATTAAATTTTTTGTTAAAATTTGACTTAAAAATTTTTTTTTAAAGTGGGCGTGGTCGTTCTTCGATTTTACTAATTATTATTAAGCATACATATAGTAACAGAAGTAACGTTGCTGCCAAATTTCATCATGATATCTGTAACGACTGCCAAATTACAGCTTGCAAAACTTTTAAATTACCTTCTTTTAAAAGTGGGCGGTGCCACGCCCATTGTCCAAAATTTTACAAATTTTCTATTCTGCGTCATAAGTTCAACTCCTCTACCAAGTTTCATCGCTTTATCCGTCTTTGGTAATGCATTATCGCACTTTTTGTGTTTTTCGAAATTTTCCATATCGAAAAAGTGGGCGCAGTTATAATCCGATTTCGTTCATTTTAAATACCGATCTGAGATGAGTTACCAGGAACCTACATGCCAAATTTCATCAAGATACCTCAAAATTTACTCAAGTTATCGTGTTATCGGACGGACGGACGAACATGGCTCAATCAAATTTTTTTTCGATACTGATGATTTTGATATATGGAAATCTATATCTATCTCGATTCCTTTATACCTGTACAACCAACCGTTATCCAATCAAAGTTATTATACTCTGTGAGCTCTGCTCAACTGAGTATAAAAACAACAGCATTTCAAGTGTAGAGCTGGGTATGTAATGTTCGGTTTTACCCGAACTTAGGCTTCCTTACTTGTTGTTTATATTTATTAGTTTGACGAATACCCCCATCGGCAAATTTATCCGCTGCAAGTAAAGTAATTATAATTGTCATTAGGGTATCTCATTAAACAAAACTACAATTTACGTATTCTGGATCACGGTAGCTTTGCTGTGTAACATCTTTGCTTACGGTATGGGGTAATATAGAATGTAAGTGTAGGGCAAGCGTAGGCGTAATTCGTGGGAGTGCTGTGAGCAAAGATAAGGAAAGGAAAGCCGGAGAGGAAAGATGAGAATTTAAAACTGAAGCCGGATAACGCGTTCTCGATTAAAGGTGTTTTATCGATAACAGCTGTTATCGGATCGTTATCGACGGGTTACTGGCGTCTTATTAATTTTTTTTGACGAGCTATTGGTTTGTTATCAATATTTTATCGGTTCGTTATCCACGAGGTTTAGACGGGTTACCGACTTTATATGGAATTATTATACTTTGTTTTTTATTATACTTTGTTAACGATAACAAAAAGAAAATAACTAAATAAAATTAAAACAACGAAACTAAATAACATACAATGAAATAAAAGAAAATCAATATAAATTAATAAAACAATAAAACAAAATGAAAAAAAATAAATATATATTAACAAAAGTTATCGATGTGCTACTAAAATGTTATCGTTTTCTTATTGCACTCTTACCAATTTCTTATGGGAATATTATCGCAAAGTTCCCGATTTAATTTCAAAAGGTTATAGCTTATTACGAAAAAGCTATCCTAATGTTATCAAAATGATATTACTTTGTTTTCGGAAACTTATAGATTTGTTATCGGCAAGTTAAAAACTTATTATCGGCACGCTATCGATATGTTATCGAAGAGTTATCGATTTTGTTATCAAAAATTTATCGATTTTCTATCCGAAAGTTGTCAATTTTTATCGGGGTGCTATCACGAAGCCCTTCTCAAAAATATCAAAGCTATTTGTTTTTACTAAAGTTACCTTTGTTGTGGTTTACATTCAATCCTCGGTCGAGCTCTTAAACGTCTATACATTTACGTCTCTATATTTACGCATAGAACTTTATCAGTACTTGGTAATCACGTCTTTTTTAACGTGTTAATGATATTTTGAATGTAATGGTATGTGGTTATAGCGATTGAGCAGTACAGCGCGGCCATGCTCCATCCTAACTCCAACATCCCTGGTGTGCATCCTGGATAACGAAACAAATCTTGGTGCAAGATGCGCGAGACTTTTTGGGATATACTGACATACTCGGCTTAAGGGTTCAACGAGGTTTGTTGTATCAGTTTATTAAGTTGTGCGGATTAAAGCAGGAGTTATCTGGTATCAATAACTTACAATACTTTAGTAGCCGTTTCCAATGAAATCGTACTGTGGTAAACATAGTAATAGAGCTCTTTTTAAATGGACTATCTAATACGTGAATTCTATGCTCAAACATTCTCTTTGTACACATATACTACTACAACAAAAGTTGCATTGGTGTTAGTAGCTCTGCTGGTGACTGAACTACGAAACAATTTTCAAAGGGCAGGTGAAGGCAGATAAAGGAAACAACTAAGCACAAGCCTGGTCATATTGTGGCGAATTTTGGGGAGTCTCTTACTATTTTGCAGCTTCTGTTAACGTTCGAATCTCTGAACTGTAGAATAAATAACTCAAATATTTAGTATAGCAAAACATTCTTTATTTAGACTACTTTGGGAGTAGTACTTCACAATTACAATTATCGCGTACTTCACTAATAGCGTGGCTAAATCAAAACTGATTCAATATCGCTACGGCCATAACCGTTTAGACGGTTAAAGCGCCAATTAAGTAAGTAAGTAAGATACATTATCGCTAACACCAAGCTGCTTTTATACTACCAGTGAGCCTCGTTTCTCCTATTTCTCATAAGGTCTAGCTTTCTCACGAACGTGCCTTCTGGATCAGTTGTATCTCATAATTGGTTATTTAGCTATATACATGTTTATCTGTACTTTATTTTTTACTTCTAGCTATATGCGTGTGTATGTGTCAAAACAGCTTTTGCCTACATGTATGTATGGGAAATATTCCCTTTGCTGTTAGCTTCGCTGTTTACATGTACATATGTGTGGCTGCTTGCTTTGATGTTTACATGTACATAAGTTTGGCTGCCTGCTTTATTGCTGTCGTGCATTTATTTAGTAGCAGCATAGTGACGAGCCGAAAAGCTAATGTTCGCCAAAATAACAATGTTGTTTGTTACCGGAACGTACCGGATTTATAATCGGCAAAGGACCATCAACACTAATCAAAATATATATTTGCAAAATTCTTCAAACTTTAACAAACATACATATTTCAGTCTGATTTCGAATAAGAGAATTGTTTTTAACTACCCTTATATATATACATCTCTGGGGTTTCGTAAATTTACTTTGACTTTGTGTCATACCCCTAACAATAACATTGAGCATCTGTTTTTGTTTAGCGCAAGACATAGAAATTAAATATGCTTTGACACTTAGCCGAAAAGCTAATGTTCGCCAAAATAACAATGTTGTTTGTTACCGGAACGTACCGGATTTATAATCGGCAAAGGACCATCAACACTAATCAAAATCTATATTTGCAAAATTCTTCAAACTTTAACAAACATACATATTTCAGTCTGATTTCGAATAAGAGAATTGTTTTTAACTACCCTTATATATATACATCTCTGGGGTTTCGTAAATTTACTTTGACTTTGTGTCATACCCCTAACAATAACATTGAGCATCTGTTTTTGTTTAGCGCAAGACATAGAAATTAAATATGCTTTGACACTTATAATTAATTTAATATTGTTATAAATTATATAAAATGACAAACAATTAAACAATCACAAATCAATACCATAAATATTTGTTAAGAATAGCGCAAATTTTTTGTTAGTAATCAAATTGAAAAAGAAAACAATTTAATCAATAATACTATTTAATTTATGTGCTAAACTAAAATACAAAAACACAAATATGATATAATTTTACAATTGAACTGGTTTCCATATACATACATACATATATACAGGGACAGTAAATAAAATCCAACAATAGGGAAATACCGGAGCGAGGAACTGCGATCCAGTTGCACATCTCAAAGTTTTTTGGAGAGTGCTTTGGAGCCTAACCCCAATAACACAAAAGGTTTTACTGGCTACAATAGAGAGTTTCCCCCTAGCTTAATCTCAAAGACCTATCGCACATGCACGGATGAAAAACTGTTCTCGGCTTTGCATAGGGTGGTTATAAACATAGAAAATCATCCTTCATCATCATTAATTGGAGCTTAACCGCCTCAACGATTCGGCCGTTTCGTAACAAGTCTCGTTATCGGCTATCACTCCTTCGCGATAACGGACACCAAAGTAGAACACCAAGGGAATCAAGTTTTTCTCCACCTACCTCTCCCAACACAGCGGAGGTCTCACTCCTCTTCCTCTGCTTCCAAATGCCGGTGTCGACATACTTTCTTGGTGGAAGCGTCTTCGTCCATTCGCATAACATGACTTAGCCAGCGAAGCCAACAACAGTAACGTTGCCGCCAAGGCGCTTCTTTGAGACAAGAAGTATTTCGTCTTGTGCTTACTTATCGCACGACCCACTTTTTCTGCGACAAAAAAATGTTGAGTGGCAATTCTCTTATCGTGAGTCTTCTCCAGGATCTGGCGCATCGTAAAGATCTGGTCGATAGAACATTTACAGGTATGAAGCCGCACTGATAACAATCAGTTTATTGACTATGGGCTTCAGTATTTCGCACAGTACGCTAGATAGAACCTTATATGCGATATTAAGCAGTAATTCCGCGGTAATTTGCACGGTTTGTGTAATCGCCTATTTTGTGAGTTGGGCAAACCTTCGAATCTGGAGGCATGCATAGGGAATGTCCTGGAATATAATGAGTGTGCCTTAGGAGTCTTTGTAAGACATTGCCGGGGCTTTCAACGATGTCTCTTAACAGACCATCATGGATGGTCTTAATTACTTTGAAGTACATGTAGCTATTACGAGATGGATCGGGTGCATGTTTAATTGCAGGAAAATTACTTCGCAATCAGGAGGGGGGATGAAGCCACGAAACCAGTGAACAGGGGTGCGCAGCAAGGCGAGGTATTATCACATCTGCTGAGGCAGTTGTTTATCAACCAATTGCTTCAGGCGGTGCGACGAGGGAACTGTCAAGCTTACGACGTACGCAAATGACGTTGAAGTTGTCAGAAGTGTAAATTGACTTCCAACTATTTGCTCTTTGATGATTCAGACGCTTCATTTTATATATACCTGGGCACCTAATGTCGGGTTGACCAACAACACGGAGAACAGGTATATGGTCTTGTTTACTAGCAGGTATAAGGTCCCGAATCTGTCTCGGCCTTACCTAGGAGGTGTAACCCTATTGGATAAACCTAGTACCAAACATTTTGGAATCAATCTAGACAGTAAGTTGTTGTGGAAGATCAACGTGGAGGAGGGATTAAAGAAGGCCTCGAAGGCACTTTATGCATCAATAAGAATGCTGGGGTTTACGTAGGGTCTATTGACTTCTATCCCTAATTGGATATTTACAGCCATTGTAAGGCTCATCCTAAACTATAGAGTTCTAGTTTGGTGGACGGCTACTTAAAAAGAACATACTTCACAAATTTAGAAGAGATATGCACGCTATCAATGTTTAGCATTACAGGAGCCTTGAAAACATTCCCGACGGCTGTACTGTATGCCATTCTGCACATTCCCCTGTAGACCTGGTGGCGAAGAACTACCGTTAGCAACTGCTACTTGTGCTTACCAACCTAAGACTCCAGCTGTTATGAGTCATACTGTCAGATATGGAGCCGCAAGTAGCCTATGTCTCCTAGAAAGTGTCTAGTATTTACAAAGATGATTTGGCTTCTATTTTTATATCCTGGAAAACATGGGAGAGGGGCTTTGAAATTTTATAACAAAGGTTAGGGGTTTTCAGTTTTGTCATTAAACAAACTTATGGTAACACTATGTACTCATTCAGTCTCTGTGAGGTCCTCGCCGACCGGGCAGTGCAACCTAACCTAGTCTACGCCAATGCATTAAGTAGGCGTGATATCGATTACTAAAACAGCAATGATTTACCTAAGTACATACATACATGTATCTAACAACGGTTATCATTGCCAACAATTAAAATTCTCATTGTTACGCTGACGCTCATTACTGTCAATCTTTACGCGAATTGCACTAATTATTTTGTAGAAGTTAAAAAGTGTATAGCATATGACTAAATATAGATTTGAAATTAAAAAGTTGTTAATTGCAATATTTGCTATGCTTGCTTCATCGAACTAGTATTAGCCGATATAATGTTAAGTGAATGCGCATGCGCGACGCACCAACAAAAGACGAAACATAAAAATGCGTGAGTTGTCCGTTAATGGTTTGCCATTGATCTAAATACAAATATTCTTACGCATATACACTATATACGCATATATACATATGTATGCATCTGCGTATATGCGACTTAAATGTAAATAACAAACGAAGTTCATTCACAAGTAAGGAAGGCTAATTTCGGGTGTAACCGAACATTACATATTCAGCTGAGAGCTTTGGATACAAAATAAGGTAAACTCACCATGGAGGAAAATGAACATATGGTAACCCTGAAATGTGTTTGTATGACATGGGTATCAAATGAAAGGTGGTAATGAGTATGTTAAAAGGAAGTGGGCCTTAGTTCTATAGGTGGACGTCTTTTAGAGATATCGCCATAAAGGTGGACCAGGGGTGACTCTAGAATTTGTTTGTACGATATGGGTATCAAATTAAAGGTACTAATGAGGGTTTTAAAAGGGAGTGGCCTTTAGTTGTATATGTGACGGCGTTTTCGAGATATCGACCAAAATGTGGACCAGGGTGACCCAGAACATCATCTGTCGGGTACCGCTAATACATTTATATATGTAGTACCACGATACTGTTCCTGCCAAGATTCAAAGGACTTTTGATTTCGCCCTGCAGACCTTTTACCAATTACCATATTTCATCCCTTTTTTCATATTTGGTATAGAATTATGGCATTTTTTAATTTTTCGTAATTTTCGATATCGAAAAAGTGGGCGTGGTCTTAGTCGGATTTCGACCATTTTTATACCAATACAAAGTGAGTTCAGATAAGTACGTGAACGAGTTTAGTAAAGATATATCGATTTTTGCTCAAGTTATCGTCTTAACGGCCGAGCGGAAGGACAGACGGTCGACTGTGTATACAAACTGGGCGTAGCTTCAACCGATTTCGCCATTTTCGCAGAAAACAGTTACCGTCATAGAATCTACGCCCCTACCAAATTTCAAAAGGATTGGTAAATTTTTGTTCGACTTATGGCATTAAAAGTATTCTAGACAAATTAAATGAAAAAGGGCGGAGCCACGCCCATTTTGAAATTTTCTTTTATTTTTGTATTTTGTTGCACCATATCATTATCGGACTTGAATGTTGACATAATTTACTTATATATTGACATAATTTACTTATATATTGTAAAGATATTAAATTTTTTGTTAAAATTTGACTTAAAAAATTTTTTTTTAAAGTGGGCGTGTTCGTTATCCGATTTTGCTAATTTTTATTCAGCATACATATAGTAACAGGATAACGTTCCTGCCAAATTCCATCATGATATCTTCAACGGCTGCCAAATTACAGCTTTCAAAACATTGAAATTACCTTCTTTTAAAAGTGGGCGGTGCTACGCCCATTGTCCAAAATTTTACTAATTTTCGATTCTGCGTGATAAGTTCAACCCAGCTACCAAGTTTTATCGCTTTACCTGTTTTGGTAATGAATTATCGCACTTTTCGGTTTTTCGAAATTTTCGATATCGAAAAAGTGGGCGTGGTTATAGTCCGATTTCCTTCATTTTAAATAGCGGTCTGAGATGAGCGCCCAGGAACCTACATACCGAATTTCGTCAAGATACTTCAAAATTTACTCAAGTTATCGTGTTTATGGTCGGACAGACAGACGGACGGACGGACGGACATGGCTAAATGAATTTCTTTTTCCGCCCAGATAATTTTTATATATATAAGTCTATATCTATCTCGATTACAGATTACCGTTATGCGAACAAAATTAATATGTATATTCTGTGAGCTCTGCTCAGCTGAGTATAAAAATATATTTAAAATTTAGTGTGGAAAACAAATATGAAGTTATCCTTGTATAAAAAAAGTAAAATGGGATATTTCGTTCATGTTGGCATTTATATGATATTTGTTAACGTAATACATGTATGTATGTATAGACAACATACCCACATGCATACATATAGGGCGGTCGATTAAAAATCGCTCATTGCTCTGTGAAAATCGTATTCTAGGGATCAAAATAAGAACTTTGCCGAAGAACCTACCTCTAAAACGAATCTGATGTCCCCCCTTGGGTCGAACTTTTGGGTAGGGGCAAAATTTTCAATTTTCAAAATTTGCCCCTACGACCCAAAGGGGGGTACATCAGAATTCGTTTTAGAGGTATATTTTCTTCGGCAATGTTCCTTATTTTGATCCCTAGAATATGATTTTCACAGAGCAATGGGCGATTTTTTTGCCTCCCACAAATCGACCCGGCCTAATACATACATATATTGCAACAAAATATGCAACAAAAATTCACTTACACGATCATACGCAATTCGAAAAATGTTGCGGTATTGAAATTTAATAAAATAATCATGTGACAATAAATTAAATGGTTTGAAAATATTTTCGTGATATTTTTAATAGAATTTTCAAAGTTCTTTAACTCTGCATTAAGAAACTGACTATTTTCACTAAGCAAACAAATATTTATAACATTGGATTTTTGATCCATATGGCAAATTGTCGTCAAGTTTGTTGTCGAAATGTGTTTACTTTTTTCATCGAATAGGAAAAGTGTATTTTGGAAAACCAGCAGTAAATGAATTCATCAGAAAACTGTGCTACGGTTTGAAGCAAGCTCAATAAATTTGCCTGGAAGTACCCATACTAAGAGTAAACCAGATTACATACAAAATCGTCATCGGGGCTTTTGGTTCATGTTGTTAAATTACGTTCATATGTTTTCTAAGAGGTGGTGACTCAGCAAATACGTAGCTATAAGTAGATAGATAAAATGGCTGCAAGCCAGGTTGCCAAGTGGCTAATAGACACCGTATTGATGCCATTAAACTGTCTAAACTTAGTGAATGTGAGACGGATGTTTGCTGCAACCAGGCACAGTTGTTGTTTAAGTTGGGAAATTTTGGAACCTCTGTTTCAGATAACTGTCCAGGAATATATTCTCAAGGGTTTTGGTGTATAATTATTTTGGAAAGATTTGCAGTCATCCTTGCCATATTGTTTTGAAGGTAAACTTGTCTCGGCGTTTGCCTTTGTTGGCCATGTTGTTTTGTCCTACCTGTCATACATATTTTGATATGTTCTAACTAGAGCTGTTCACTAACACAGAAAAATTCAAAACTCTTTTATGCAATGCAGTGGTTACCATGCGGACCCTGTTATATGATTATGTCGGTCTCTGGATCTGTTCATATCACTACTTTCTTCTCAATTCATTATAGTGGTGGTGGGTAATATTTATTTTGGTAATGATAACACAGCAGCCGATGCGAATGTCCTCCGCAGTTGAAGGCATGAATTGGAGTTGTTTTCTCAATGATATGATCGACGAATTTCTCACAAATAGCCACTCTTCAACTGAGCTCCATACTGCCTGAACTTGCCTTTTTGCTAATAACATCTTCGTAAAAATCGGTTGGGACATAATACTGGCAAATCTATATATAAACGTGATCCTGGCTTTATATGCCAAATGTAGAATACCCTGCAGGACCTCATGGACAGGTTGATGAGAAACGCGGAAGATTGACATAAGGTCAACAACCATAACGTATGCATTAAGCGGGGGTTTCTTTATTGCTTTTAAAAGTATGGAAACATTTATTTGAAGCAATTTTTAATTTATAATTTATTTAATAATTTGGGAAAATTTTAAACAACGTGACATCAGGACGGACAAGGCGGCAGCGATTTACAAGGTATAATCGAAACTATTGTCGCCTTGTCCGTCCTGATGTCACGTTGTTTAAATTATTTCATAACGTCAATTGACATTTGACCATTTTATATTGATATAAGGTCTAATGTAGCTATGACCATACGAAATGGTCCCAACGCCTACTGTCAAATGGTTACAATGCCAAAGAAATTTTCGTTTTGTCGCGATTTTCCATTCCAAATTTTTCCATGAGGCTTCTTTTTCTATATTCTCGGACCATTCAGTTTAAAAAACGGATTAAAACCCGATTCTTAAAAAAAAGGCGAAGTTTTTCAAGTAAGAACCCAATAAAAGTTCTCAATGAATCCCCATCTTTTGTTCCAAAATTGCGGCGCTTTCCAGTCCAGTGAAGATATCTTCAAAATAAAAAGAGCTATTTTAACTAAACGTCTATTCATATGCGGATCATTTTTATTTTATGCGGTCTCATCAATTAATACACATATGGTAATGATCTTCTTCATAAAGTCAAAAATGTCAAACGGAAATGTCTTAAACTGCCATTAGTTTGCAGAATTCATTAGGCCAATTGATCTCATGGCCATTTGAGGTAGTAATAACGTCCCCTGCTGGGAAATACTTAATATTTCTAGGTGATGGAATAAATTCTTTTGACATATTTCAATTACCGAATCATTGCTACACACTTAGAAAAAAGCCTTTCATCAATGTCGCACTGGGTAATGAATTACTTTGAGTTTAAAGATAGATAAACGGGAGCTTTTATAGAAAAAATCACGGGCGATTGAACCTAGTCCCACACTGTATTGGAAAATAAATATTTGACGCCACTTAGGCCGATTTAGAGGTTCAGGCGAGCTTCTCTGCCAATCGTCTGGACGGGACTTACATATTAATGCCGCCACTGAACGGCAACTGCAAGGCAGATGAATTTTCACTTAAAAGCTTTTCATGACAGAAGTACACTCGAAGTGTTGGCCAAACCGCTGTCGAGGGGTGCGCCGCTAAAAAAAATCCATTCTAATTGAAATGTTTAAACAATTCTTGTGTACACTTTAAAACTCACAGTTAGCGAATAGAGCCCCAGGTCAAGGCTCCAGCTATTAGGTGTGGAAGAGTTGCCAGATCTCGAGGCAGCAATTAAGCCAGGTCGTAGAAAACTTAAAGTGGTAATTTTATACGATAGCATGACACTGCTAATACGCGTCCAAAGCATCGACGCGTATTCACCTCGACAATAATAATCCGAAGGCGGAAAATAAAAAATGACTCCGGAGTGCTCTGAAACCGGGGGTGGAATCCATTATACTTTTGCGCAGAACACCTTCTGCATTGGCGGCCTTCGGTCGAGCTTATAAGAAATTACCCTGGGTAGGCCAACACCGCTTTGGCGACCAAAACTTTATCCGCTCAAAAACACTTATGTTCACAATTTTTTTTTGTGGGCGCACCAAAAACATCAAAAATTACAACAACCACATTAACATTTTCAAATTCTTTTGCAAATATCTCTTGACAGAGCCAAAATTTTTGACCTCCGCTTTCGGATTCGCGATTCTGGATCAAAAACACGTCTTTTGATACCCACCTTGATGTTTTAAATTTTCCATGTTGCTTTGCCCGGGATTTGAACGCAGAACCTTCGCAGGCGGAGCACTCTACCACCACACCACGGCAGCCGCCTGAACAACGTCATAGTATTGGAAATTCAAGTGACTGGTGACGTTTAGGAAAACTCGTTTAAGAATATTCGCTGTGAAGGAAGTAATAACATCTATGCCTGTGAACACTATTGCGCTTTAAAGATATTCTTTATTGATATTAGAGACAAAATTTTGTCTCGTATTGATAATGAATTTGCGATTGCTTTGCATAGTTTAGGGCACAAATTTATTTCATAAACTATAGAAAATAAAATTGTAGGATTTTAACTGAAGAAATTTGATAGTTAGAAATTGCCTCTGCTGTTGTTGTTGTTGTTGTAGCGATAAAGTTGCTCCCCGAAGGCTTTGGGGAGTGTTATCGATGTGATGGTCCTTTGCTGGATACAGATCCGGTACGCTCCGGAAACACAGCACCATTAAGGTTCTAGGCCGACCATCTCGGGAAACGATTTATATGGAGCTTGGAGTCGCCAGGCCCTCGTCTCTTGTGAAACAGGATTCGCCGCGGATAGGTGAGGTTGACAATTGGGTTTGGAGAAGCTGTATATTGCGCTGGAAACCTGAAAGGTTGCGCTACACAGCTCCTTGAATCTGGTATTTTAGTCGCCTCTTACGTTAATTCTCAAAATCCAGTACAATAACTTCACTCAGCACCGACTGAGTCGATGTTGCTGGCGACCCAAATGTCAGTCCAAATACAATATTTAAACGAGTTCGCTTCATTAATATCTAATCCAGGTCGATGCAAAGTTTCAGCAACTGATCGATCCTTAGACTCAGAAATGGTTGAGTGCACGAAAAAGTACTTGTGGGTAGACCTGTGTAGTAGTCTCATGATGTTCAACTTCGAACGAACTGAGCGCGAAAACTCAGAGACATAGAGACACCGGGTTTCGAACATCTCAAGACGCGCACATGCGACTTATCATAACTAATTATACCATTAAATAATGTCAAAGTAAAGGCATATGCGAATTTCCAAGTTTTATTTCAAATTCCGACGTCAAACCCGATAAACGGCTGCAGTAATTTAAATTTTCTTAATAAATATATTTTGAATAAACACTTTTTCAATGCCATACTATTTTTGAACACAAGAGGTTTGCTCAGCTCCGAAATCGAATTGACATCCGTTAACTGTGTTGTTTCTTTGCGATTTTTCGAAAAATATTAGTAGTAAAAATAAGAGACAATCAGTTTACAAATACCCGATGAATACTGAACTGCCCAATTTCCTATAAAATTTTTTTAAATTTTATATTGAATTTGATAACTCTGCCATGATCTGTTAGTGTGGCTGAACATAGGTAATGTTATGTTGAACTGAACGGTCTATGAGGACCTCACATTGACTGAATGAGTCCGTAGGGTCCCGAGTTTATTTAACGACCAAACTGAAAACCCCTTTCAAAAACGAGGACCTATGTTATAAAATAACTCCCTCCTCTTCTCAAATACTAGAAGCTTTCTAGGACCTACGCTGCTTCTAGATCTGACAGCTGTATCAATCCTAATAGCTGGAGCCTTGCCTTAGACTGAGAAGCGCAGGTCATGAGCACAAAACGTACTCCTTCGTTTCCTCCTCCAACCCGCACTTCATACATCTGCTATCACTGACCAAGCCTTATTTAAAGCTGAACATAGGTAATTTTATGAAAAGTACGGACACCAAGGAATCGTGCACTTTCGTAAACCTATGAACATGCGAAACCAAAACCAATATAAAATTCATCATTCACTTTCATGAACACTCAAACGGAAAAGAGATTTCCGAAATAAATAAAAAATGGTAAATACACCCTGTGTAGCAGGACCGCACAAAAGCTTAACTCTTCTGTCAAAGTAAAGGCCGGAATATAAACTTCTAAAACAATAAGGCATTTTCTTTTATTTTTTTGTCAGTTCATCGCGGCTGCTGAATAGAGTATCGCCCCATGTCGGCTGCCAGTTTGAAATCGTTCTATCTCAAAATATTTTTCAAATATTTCCTATTTCAGAATTAGGTTGGAAAATTCCTTATCTCAGAATGCTTTTCTTTAACTTCCTCTTATGTCCAAATGCATTGAACTTATGCTCAGATAGGGAGTTTTTGAAACAAATTTCGAGATAGTGTATTATTGAATAAAATTATGATGTACGACATTCTTCAAACAAAATGTGAAAGAATGAGCAAACCAACATAACTCTTTATCAATTCGCGAAATATTTATAGTAGAAAATTAATTATTTCCCCCAAAACCTGTTGTCACTTACAAATTTACTATCACTACTAATATACTACCAAAGATACTTTTCTACTACAATTTTCGCTGAACATGATTGAATTATTCCCCGTTTTGTTTACTTCGTAAAAGCAACCCGTCCAGGTTTTCCAATTTGGGAGTGCCAAAGCTCTGTCATCATTGGAGAACAAACCTCTAGTAATTGAATCATGTGCAAGTGCTTTTCCTTTGCACTTACATACATATGAAAATCATAAAATTTCATATAAATTGAGGGAATATGGGAGTGCTTTGAATTTTTTTATATTTGAAGGGTAAATTTCTATCTATGCCTATGATTCAGGGCAATATAAAAACGAAAATAAAAAACAAAGCGATTGCCATAATTAAAAACTAAGTACTTAAAAACTTAGAGTTTCCTCGGGTTTTTTCGGGAATAAGGAGAAATCCCATCATTTATCTACAGCTTGGCTTATATGATTGTGTTGGCCATTGTACGTAGTTACTTCCATAAACATCAATCTATTTGTATTCATGATAAAAAAAAGGTAGTAATAAAACAAAAGAAACTCCGCGCCACCTGCGGTTGCATAAACATTTAACTTTTACGCCAAAATAATTTTTTTTTGGGAACTCCTTTATCTGTTCATATAGTACTTAAATATACATATTTACAAGCAGATCGAACAAACCGGCTAATTTGCGATTGGATATTTTTAGATTTTGTGCAAATTGAGCATGAATAATCACTTAATCATTTAAAACAAAGAAAATTGCGAATTAAATAATTTTTTTCTTCTACCTTTAAATTTACCAAAATTAGCAAATAACCTTATTAACTTTGTATATTTAACATATATATATATATGTATATATATATTTATAAAAGTTACTATATATGATTTATAAAAGTTACTTTTCCTTCTTGTATATCGATGATTTAACTTTGATTTACAAGCAACATTCACCTGTTGACAGCACAGCCGGCATCAACTAGAATATCCGGTAAATATTTATGCATAAATGAGTAAACTCATAGCTCAAACGTAGAGTTAAATTAAGCGGGTTTTAAGTTTCTTTTACAAACGTGCAAACATAAATAAGATATTGACTCATAAATGATTTAGACTCTAGCTACTGGAACATATGCAAGTTGCAGTTTACGGCTAAGTGATTTGTATGCATTGCGTTAAGGAAGTTTCATTTGGGATCGAGTTAATCGCATTCCCTTTCACTGGAGTTTAATAAGTTCAATAATTCTAATTTCAGTGTGACAAGCAACATTTCTTTCTTATTGCACATTCTTCTATAAAAACGCACTTTTCTACATAGCTGTGTATATCATTATACGTAGTTATCTATATTAGTAACTTATGCTGTAATTATTGAAGTTGAACGTAGAAACAAAACGAAAGCTTTAACCTTAATGTAAGCAAAAAAAACAAAAAAAATGTCAATGCAATGCCAATTGGAGTAATAACAATGAAACTGAAAAGCATTGAGTTAATAGAAAAAAAGCTCAAAGGCAACCCCACAAATGGGATTTGATTTACTTAGAGTAACTTGTTTCATGCGAATACTATATGTTTAGATATGTTTATAGGTAAACGAGTTATGATTTACTTGTTGTAAAATGAATAACTCACTAAACTCATCCTCAACTAAGCTAATTAGTCGTTTCGTAACAAGTCACGCCAAAATCACAATTTCGCGATAACCGACGTTAATTGAGAGCACTGAGGGTGGTCAAGTCCTCCTCCAACTGCCTCTGCCCATACAGTGGGGTCTCTTCTCCCTTTACTTCAAATTGCCGTGTCCACTCAAATAATTTTGTTCTCAGAACACTCCAAAACTGCTCATTTTTTCTGACACTGCCATGATTTAGAGCTACACAACAGGACAGGTTTGATGAGCGACTTTTAGGGCGTGATTTCGTGTTCTTCAGGAGAAGACTTTACTTTTCGCATGTAGCACTTTTTGACAAGAGTTGTACCCCGCTTGATTTCTAAGCGGACTTTGCTTGTTACTGCTGAATCAAGTCCATCCTCAAGTTATCAAATTTATATCCGTTAATAGCTACATGGCTGCAAATCCTCGAACGCGCTGATTCTTTTTTGGATGACAGCAATTACTTTACATTGTTCTCATTTATCGCAAGACCCAGTTTTTGCCTTTTTCTCCTATACAGAGAAGTCAGAACTAACGGCGTGTTTGTTAAGAGCAGTGATATCAATATCGTCTGCTGCTAGAGTTATCTTCTTCTTATTCTTCTGCGTGTACCGAAAAAATACTCCGAATGGTTTTATAGATCTAGTATGACCGCATTCAACCTTTAAATCATGCTGTCCTCCATTCCCTAGTTTCGTGTGGAGCTTGAGGTCAGCAGGGCTTCGCCTACGAAATATGTTTATGATAAATTCATATTTGTAACTGTATTCCCCTTTGGGTAGTTGTGGTTGACCTTTGGGTTGGGGAAGGTTCGGTTAGGTTAGGTTGAACTGGCCGGTCCATGAGGACCTCACATAGAATGATTGAGTCCGTAGTGTTACCAGAAGTTTGTTTTAACGACAAAACTGAAAAACCCTATCAAAAACCAGGAGCTATGTTATAAAATAACTCCGTCCTCTTGGCAAATACTAGAAACTTCCTAGGACTTAAGCCACTTGCTGCTTCTAGATCTGACAGCTGTATCCTACTAATAGCTGGAGTCTTAGCCTGGCAAGCGCAGGGCAAGAGCACAGAACGTGCTTGATCGTTTCCTCCTCCAGCCCGCACTTCCTATAACTGCTATCACTGACCAAGCCTAATTTAAAGGCATGTGATGCCAGAAGGCAGTGTGCAGTCAGAATACCCGTCATGAGTCTACAGTCCTCTCTTTTTAATGATAGAAGCAACTGTGTTAGTCTAAGGTTGTAAGACCTTCACATAATCTTCGACACTGGGTTGGGGATTGTGAATCTATAATTGTTTGTTTTGCTCGTAAGAATCCCTTCAGTCCCACACGAAAAGAGTCACCTAGTCTGAAGTCCCGTTTTTCTTTGAATGGTTCGGAGAGGTCCTTCTCTATCCTTGCGGAGGGGTTGAGGTTGCTTCATGCCATTCGGAAAAATTTTATGAATTTTGCAGGGAACTT
>JARSSU010004387.1:0-14583 GCA_029619165.1 Eurosta solidaginis
ACCTTTAATTTGATTCCCATATCGTACAAACATATTTTAGAGTCACCCCTGGTCCACCTTAATGGCGATATCTCGAAAAGGCGTCGACCTATAGAACTAAACCCCACGCCCTTTTGAAATACTCATTAACACCTTTCGTTTGATACCCATATTGTACAAACGCATTCTAGAGTCACCCCTGGTCCACCACTATGGCGATATCTCGAAAAGGCGTCCACCTATACAACTAAGGCCCACTCCCTTTTAAAATGTTCATTAACCCCTTTCATTTGATACCCATATCGTACAAACAAATTCTAGAGTCAATCCTGATCCACCTTTATGGCGATATCCCTAAATGGCGTCCACCTATAGAACTATGGCCCACTCCCTCATAAAATACTCTTTAATGCCTTTCATTTGATACACATGTCATACAAACACATTCCAGGATTACCCTCGGTTCATTTTCCTACATGGTTATTTTCCCTTATGTTGTCACCATAGCTCTCAACTGAGTATGTAATGTTCGGTTACACCCGAACTTAACCTTCCTTACTTGTTATTTATGCATTTGTATGCTTTTTCTCCTTTAATTTTTTCTTCAGATAACGCCTCATAAATTTGTTCCCATTTGTAGTCCTACTGTGAAATGTTAATTGTAACCTAAATAAGAAAGAGAGAAAAAAAATTTCCTAAGCAAACACGAAGTTTTAGCTCATAGTTTAACGTCCCTGAGGCCGCTCAATTCATTCTAAGGTTTGTTGTATACTTATAAATAATAGTCGCCATTCATGCTGCCCGTATCAGTTGTTCTGATTACAGCCGCCGGCCAAAATTATTATCCTTGTAATATTCCACTCCTTTTTCATGCTGTGTCTACAATTTGATTTAATTTTTTCATCTCTATTCTTTTCTTTGGTACGAAAAAGTGTCCTTGCAAATATAATTATGTAAAATGCTGAATTGCTGTATCGTATCTCCTTTAATGTCCATCATTACTTGAAATGTCCTGTGTTTGTTACCATGTAGCACTGCTTGAAATGTCCTGCTTTTGTTGCATGGCAGAGTCCAGTTAGTATGTAGGAGGAGGACTTTTAGAAAAAGTTAGTCCCGTTTTAATTAAAAAATTTTTAAAAATGTAGATTTCGAGGACTTTAGAAAAAATTAGTCCTTTTTAATTTTAAAAATACTTCCGAGACCGACTTGGCAGGATCTCTGGTCAGCGAGATCTAGTGAATTTTGCTTATGAGAAAATTTTCAGCTAATTGAAGATCAGGCTGGCAGGATCGCCATGTAATGAATTGGAACGAAAATGTTTTTTAAACGCCGATGTATAGCGTTAAAATGCGATTGATTTTATTTTGGAATTGTTTCCCTTTTGTACAATATTATCTATTCTACACATACGCATTTACACTAACACTAATAAATTACATTCTTAACATTTACATACTGAGTCAGCATATAAGTTTGACCTACTTTAAAAAATTTTAACTGTAGAAATATTTTGGCAGGCGCATTGATGCGGTCACGCTATTAACGAACTCGTCAATGCGCCAGTAGAAATGTAACCGTATACAGGTCTTGCTGTCGGCATTAGTAAGTGATGTTGAACTCCCGCTGCGTTGGGGTAAACGAAATGTATTTAGGTCGATATTGTAATGTGAATGCAATATGGGTGGTCTGCATAGAAAGTACATTGGAGTATGAGTATGCTGCATAATACTACAAACGTATTGACATAAGGAGGTACCATGCATAATACTACAACACCCTCCGGGCACCTGCCGCCATCTCCTTGTCCGGTAAGCTTTAATTACCCCATCATAAGGTAGTTGGGTTAGCTCGCAATTATTTATGTCTCTAACGACATATCTATCGTTTCCTAATATTTTATGGATTACATAAGGGTTCTTATATTGTGGTATAAGTTTTTTATTACTCCAGACTGTTGTATAAACATTTCTCACGACAACGTAGTCACCTATATGTTTGTCTTAGCCCCGAAGTGGCCATTGCCGGAGCGTATGTTATCATATTCCTGCCTAGCTTGGATGGAATTCGATGTATCTTTGTGTATCTTCTCTAAATCCCGTCCACTATCTGGGCATATTTTGTTCTGAAAGAATTCAGTGAATTCGTCTACGACGACTCCTCTCTGCTCAACACCGAACAAAAGGTGACTGGGTGTACCCCGGCAGGTGCTATGGGTTGAGTTTATAGCATACTCAACCTCAAGCAATCTTTTAACCCAGTCATCGTGGTTTATTTCGTTTGTTAATTTCCCTAACATAGATTTTAATATTCTGTTTACTCTTTCCACTTGCCCGTTGGTCTGCGGAGAGGCCAACAGCGACCTTGACATCAGCTATATTCTGCCTCGTCAAGAAAGCAACCACCTCCATGGACGTAAAATAGGTCCCTCTGTCACTTATGATCCGTCTCGGTCGTCTGTAATAGCTGAAGTATTTCTCAAGGGCGGCTATAACTTCTCGAATACTGGTGCAGTTGGTTGGGTAAAGTTTGACGAATTTCGTAAAGGCGTCAACTACTACTAAGGTATGTTTTCGTTATGTAAGGTTTTCTCCCTAGGAGGTGTAGCATACATGATGCATTTTAGGCAGTTTCTGATGAATTTTTCTGTTTTCGTTCAGATGTTCGGAAACCAGTAATATAGGTTTCCCAAGGCAGCCGGTTCTATGTACCGGAGCGACTCGGGATTTTTCCCGACCAAGGACTGTCATTTCAGTGTAACCCCAACCCCATTTAATAGGCATAGTATATTGAGGGTTTTCGCAACCGATAGATGACCAGCTTCTCATGCATCAGTTGTATAATGTTATTCCCCATCTCGTAAGGTACGTAAAGCGCTCTCTTGCCATTTGGGTTTTTTCTATATACATATATGTCCGTCCACTAAATCATAATCTTTCAAATCTTCAATTTCTAAGCGACTTCTTATTGATTCAATTACTTTGTCGCGCTCTTGGTCAATCTGTAGTTGGAACTCAACGTCGTCTGCATTTATGACATAGGCGATTCGTCGTCTGCTCAGGGCGTCGACATGGCTCGTGGAGGCTCCCCGTCTTTGTAATTATAATTTTCAAGCTCAAGAGCCCATCTAGCGATTTGAGGGTTTAGTTGTTTTTTCTCCAGAGTCATTGTCAGTGAATTGCAGTCGATAACTATTGTGAAGGGTATGCCCTCCAAGTGCTAAATCATCTTAGTGCGTATATTATAGATAAGGTTTCCAGCTCGAAGCTATGGTACTTTGATTCGGCGCTGGAAGTAGTCTTGGAAAAGTATGAAATAGGGTGGAACTTCTTGTCATCTTGACGTTGCAGCAAAACAGAGCCAAAACCTATGCTACTGGCGTCGTAATAAAGTTCCGTTTCCCGTTCCGGAGAATATATTGCCAGGACTGGGCTTTTTACTTACGTAGACTTAAGATCGTGAAAGGCATCGATGCATTTTTCGTCAACGTCAAAATTTGAATTTCTTCTAAGCAGGTTTTGCAATGGTTTGGCGATCTGATAGAAGGCTTTCAATAAATCTTTGTGTTCTTCGAATTTTTCGGTTGCAAGAAGAATGTCGTCCATGTAAATGATGATATTTTTATCGTCAATCATATCTCGGAAAATGCTATTTATGAAACGTTGGAATACTGCGGCGAGTTTTTCAGGCCGAAAGGCATTTTTAGATACTCGTATTGGCCATTTGGAGTCACGAATGCGGTGAGCTTGATTGACGCAGGAGCCATCTGCACCTGGTGGAATCTACTCCAATCTCCAAGTAATCGATGCAGTCGTCTATCAGGGGTAATGAGTAGTTAAACCTCACGTTTACTATATTTAATGCCCGATAGTCCACACACAATAGCCGAATCGTACGACGAGTCACTGGGTCTTATTATCCCATCGTGCCGCAATTCGTCTACGATAGATTGCACTTGGCTTCGCTCGGCGTAAGAGAGCCTACGGGGGCGCAATGAAAGGGAACATCACTAGTGAAATGTATCTTCATTTCATAGTTGAGTGGCTCGGATATTAATTTATTGCTAAGTTAAGCATCGTCAATGATTTGTTTTAACTCGTCCCGCTTACATTTGGGCAGCTTGGGGTCTATGTCAACGTCGTTAGCATCGTGAGAAATGTCGATGCTGAAAATATCGGGCACTTCAAAAGCAGTGGAGTCAGTTGGCTCCTGAAGTTTATAGGATTTTTTTTACTTTGGTGGAGTTCATCGACAGGATGTATCGGCATAACGGCAGGGTTTACGTCGGAACTAATTACTGATTGAGTCATCATAGACTTACTAGGCTCATAGCTATCTCTTATGTCTAATAACTTTTCCTTAGTGTATTTCCTTACGCTATTTTTTAATTCAATATAGAAAATATGCAGAAAGTCAAACCCCAAAATAACTGGTATGTTCATATTCTCATTTGGTATAATATTTAATTCGATTTCGTTTGATTTATTTAAAAACTGTATTTTACGTTTCACTTTTTTTTAATATAACTAAATTATTTCCTCCAATGCCTTTGTAATTTGATACGACTACATTGGAATGCTCTCCTACCAAATTTTTTTGGGCCAAGTGACGCCTTTTTGAAGCTAACGGGACTGCTGGTGTCAAATAAAGAAAGTACTTTATCACATACTAGCCTTTACCCGCGGCCCGTCCGCAAGGAGAAAATAAGATATATGGGCTATTCACGTTAGCGTGCTTATCAAGTTATCTGTTAAAAATGTGTTTGCGTCTAATACATTTTATAGTTGTAATTGAGTAAAAAAAGAACTAAATGAGCTGATAACCTGATAGGATCTCCACATTATTCCGAAATTATCTATAAAAAGCCACGAAATGACCCCGACGCTATCGCTGACGGATCCCTAAACTCATCCAGAAATGCCCAGGAAGGGTCTCCAAAAGTTACCGGAATAGACCAAAAAAACACCGAAATGATAACGACACGATTCTAGACTTATCCAGAGAACTACACAGAAATGATCCCTGAAGGGTACTAAAATGATCCCGAAATACTCACGAAAAAGTTCCGAAATGACCCTGAAATGACGGGCTCCCGGACGGATCTCAAAAACAATCCAGAAAATATCCAGGAAGGGTTCACATAGTCCAGAAAAAGTTCCGAAATGACCCCGAGGGGATCCACGACGTATCGCGAAAACCACAAACAGAAATGATTCCGGAAGGGTCCCAAAATGATCCCGAAATAGTCCGGAAATAACTCCGATGGGATCTAGAAATGATCCCGGAAGGGTCCAAAACTATCCCGAAAAAGTAACAAAAGAATCTCGAAATTACTCCTATGGCATCTCGGATGAATCCAGAAATGACCTCGGAAGGTTCCCCAAATGATCCCCAAATTGTACCAAATGACCCTGATGGATCTGGCAAGCCATCAAGAATTGATGCCGGAAGGATCCCCAAATGATCCCGAAATAATACAGAAAAAGTCATGAAATGACCCCTAAAGGGTCTCCAAATGATTCCGAAATAGTCCCGAAAAAGTCCCGAAATTACCCTGATGGGTTCCCGCACAGATCCCGAAATCCATCCAGAAGTGATGCCGAAAGGGTCCCCAAATCATCCCGTAATAGTCCCAAAAAAGACCCGGACGGGATCCGGAACGGATACCATCTAGACATGATGCCGGAAGGTACCCCAACTGATCCCGAAATAGTCCCGAAATTACCCCGACGGGATCCCGGACGATCCCGACAGCTATCCAGAAATGATGCCGGAAATGTCCTCAAATAATCTCCTTATAGTCCCGAAATGACCCCAACGGGATCCCGGACGTATCTCGAAAACCATCCAGAAATGATGCCGAAAGGGTCCCCAAATGACCCTGTATTAGTCGAGAAAAAGTGCCCTAATGACCCCGACAGGATCCCGGACGGATCACGAAGACCAACCAGAAATGATGCGGTAGGTACCCTAAATGATTCCGAAATAGTCCCGAAATGACTCCGTCGTGATCCCAGACGGATCCCGAAAACTATCCAGAAATGGTGACGGAAAGGTCCCTAAATGATCCCCTAATAGTCCCGAAATGACGCTGACGGAATCCCGGACGGATCCCGAAAACCATCCAGAAATGATGCCGAAAGGGTCCCCAAATGATCCCGTATTAGTCGCGAAAAAGAGGCGAAATGACCCCGACGGGATCTCGCACGGATCCCCAAAACCATCCAGAAATGATACCGGAATGGATCCCAAATGATCCCGAAAAAGTCCCGAAATGACCCCGATGGGGTCCCGGACGGATCCCGACAGCTATCCAGAAATTATACCGGAAGGTACCCCAAATGATCCTCTAATAATCCTGAAATGACCCCGACGGGATCCCGGACGAATCCCGAAAGCCATCCAGAAATGATGCCGAAATGGACCGCAAATGATCCCGAAAAAGTCCCGAAATGACCACGATGGCATCCTGAACGGATACCGAAAACCATCCAGAAATGATGCCGGAAAGGTCCACAAATGATCACCTAATAGTCTCGAAATGACGCCGACGGAATCCCGGACAGATCTCGAAAACCATCCAGAATGATGCCAAAAGGGTCCCCAAAAGATCCCGTATTAGTCGCGAAAATGTCCCGAAATGACCCCGACAGGATCCCGGACGGATCACGAAGACCAACCAGAAATGATGCCGGTAGGTACCCTAAATGATTCCGAAATAGTCCCGAAATGACTCCGTCGTGATCCCAGACGGATCCCGAAAACTATCCAGAAATGGTGCCGGAAAGGTCCCCAAATGATCCCCTAATAGTCTCGAAACGACCCCGACGGGATCCCGGACGGATCCCGAAAACCATCCAGAAATGATGCCGGAAGGGTCCCCAAATGATCGCGAAATGATCCCGGAATAGTCCCGAAAAAGTCCCAAAATAACCCCGAAAACTATACAGAAATTATCCCGGAAGGGTCCCAAAATGATCCCGAAATAGTCCCGAAAAAGTCCCGAAATGACCCCGGCGGGATCCCGGACGGATCCCGAAAGCCATCCACAAATAATCCCGGAAGGTTCTCGATATGACCCTAACGGAGTACAAATAAGGTGAAGCTAATTATAAAACCATGTTAATAAGGCAGCAGGTGCGTTGGAGCGAATAAAAAGTTACAAAGAAACATACAGGTAAAGCTAATAAAAGCGTGCTAATAAAAACAATTGAAGGAGGGCGGATGGCGGGAGGAGACGGAGATCACCACCGACCGTTTTTTCCAAAATTGTTTAGATCTCCATCTATATGAGCCAGATACCAGAAATTACTGATTTAGGAGAAAATTTATATTGAGTTATAACAATTTATAGATTTTACATCAGAGGTGGGAGAAGGGGGAGGGGGACGGAGGGTGTCACTGCTCATTATGTAAGCCCTCGACATATTTGACCCATTGAGTCTGTAATATTGGTGAAGGCCCGTATAGGTAAAGTTATAATGTGTAAAAATTATTAAAAAGTATTTGTTCGAAGGGGGTCGTGGGTCCCTACCCCCTTTCTATGTTCGAAAAAAATTTCGCTAGTAGACTATTGTCTGTGTCCCAAATTTCATCAAAATCCGTGTAGCCGTTCTGGCGTAATTCAGTCGCAAAGACGAAAAAATACAATAATTAAATTATAACTGTTCCTAGGGGGCGGGGACCTCCCCCCTTTTCAAAAAAATATAGCTAGTAGATCCTTCTAGACTATTGGCTATATTTGTGCAAAATTTCATCCAAATCGGTCCAGCCGTTCTTGCGTGATTGAGTCACAAGACAAACGTCTGGACAAACATCCAAACATCCAAACATCCAAACATCTAAACATCCAAACTTTGCCATTTATAATATACTAGCCTTTACCCGCGGCCCCGTCCGCAAGGAGAAAATTAAATATAAGGGATATTCACGTTAGCCTGCTTATCAAGTTATCTGTTTAAAAAGATGTTTCTGTCCAATTCATTTTATTTTCGTAATTGAGTAAAAAGAGAACTAAATGAGCTGATAACCTGACAGGATCCCCAAATGATCCCGAAATTATCCAGAAAAATCCACGAAATGACCCCGACGCTATCGCGGACAAATCCCGAAAACCATTTAGAAATGCCACGGGAGGGTCTCCAAAAGTTCCCGGAATAGTCCCAAAAAACCCGAAATGACAACGACACGATTCTAGACTTATCCAGAGAACCACAAAGAAATGATGCCTGAAGGGTACCAAAATGATCCCGAATAGTCCCGAAAAAGTTCCGAAATGACCCTGACGGGCTCCCGGACGTTCTCAAAAACCATCCAGAAAATATCCAGGAAGGGACTATAGGGGATCCACGACGGATCGCGAAAACCATACAGAAATGATTCCGGAAGGGTCCCAAAATGATCCCGTATTAGTTCCGAAAAAGTCCTGAAATGACCCCGACGGGATCCCAGACGGATTCCGAAAACTATCCAGAAATGATGCCGGAAAGGTCCTCAAATAATCCCCTAATAGTCCCGAAATGACCTGACGGGATCTCGAACGACTCCTAAATGACCCTGACGGGATCCCGGACAGATCTCGAAATCCATCCAGAAATGATCTTGGAAACCCAAAATAATCCCGAAACAATATCTGAAAAGTCCAGAAATTACCCCGACGGGATCCCTCACGGATCCCAAAAACTATCCAGAAATGATGCCGGAATGTCCTCAAATGATCCCCTAATAGTTCCGAAATGACCGAAAACCATCCAGAAATTATGCCGGAAGGGACCCCAAATGATCCCGAATACCATACAGAAATGATACCGGAAAATACCCCAAATGATCCCCAAATAGTCCCAAAAAAGTTCCGAAATGACTCGGAAGGGATCCCGGACGGATCCCGAAAACCATCCAGAAATTATGCCGAAAGGGTCCCCTAATGATCAGATACCAGTCGATAAAAAGTCCCGAAATAACCCCGACGGGATCCCGGACGGATCCTCAAAATCATATAGAAATGATGCCGGAAGGTACCCCAAATGATCCCGAAATAGTCCCGAAATGACCCTGGCAGGATCCCGTACGGATCCCGAAAACCATCCAGAAATGATGCCGAAAGGCTCCCCTAATTAGCCCGTATTAGTCCCGAAAAAGTCCCGAAATGACCCCGACGGGATTCCTGACGGATCCCGAAAAGCATCCAGAAATAATGCCGAAAGGGTCCGCAAATCATCCCGTATTAGTAAAGAAAAAGTCCTGAATTGACCCCGTCGGGATCCCGGATGGATCCCGAAAACTATCTAGAAATGATGCCGGAAGGTACCCCAAATGATCCCGAAATAGTCCCGAAATGACCCCGACGGATCCCGGACGGATCCCGAAAACTATCTAGAAATGATGCCGGAAGGTATCCCGAATTATTCCCGAAATGACCCTGACGGGATCTCGGACGGATCCCTAAAACCATCTAGAAATGGTGCCGGAAGGTACCTCAAATGATCCCGAAATAGTACCGAAATGACCCCGACGGGATCCCGGACGGATCCCGAAAACCATATAGAAATGATGCCGGAAGGTACCCCAAAGTATCCCGAAATAGTTCCGTAATAAACCTGACGGGATCACGGACGGATCCCGAAAACCATCTAGAAATGATGCCGGAAGGTACCTCAAATGATCCCGAAATGACCCCGACGGGATCCCGGACGGATCCCGAAAACCATCCAGAAATGATGCCGAAAGCGTCCCCAAATGATCCCGTATTAGTCGAGAAAAAGTCCCGAAATGACCCCGACTGGTTCCCGGACGGATCCCGAAAAGCATCCAGATATGATGCCGAAGGGTCCCCAAATGATCCCGTATAAGTCGAGAAAAAGTCCCGAAATGACCAAGACGGGATCCCGGACGGATCCCGAAAACCATCCAGAAATGATGCCGAAAGCGTCCCCAAATGATCCCGCATTAGTCGAGAAAAAGTCCCGAAATTACCCCGACGGGTTCCCGGACGGATCCCGAAAAGCATCCAGATATGATGCCGAAAGGGTCGCCAAATGATCCCGTATTAGTCGAGAAAAAGTCCCGAAATAACCCCGACGGGATCCCGAACGGATCCTCAAAATCATATAGAAGTGATGCCGGAAGGTACCCCAAATGATCCCAAATAGTCCCGAAATGACCCTGATTGGATCCTGGACGGATCCCGAAAACCATCTAGCAATGATGCCGGAAGGTACCTCAAATGAACCCGTATTAGTCAAGAAAAAGTCCCAAAATTACCCTGAAGGGATCCCGAACGGATCCCGAAAACCATACAGAAATGATGCCGAAAAGGTCCCCAAATGATCCCGTATAAGTCGAGAAAAAGTCCCGAAATGACCAAGACGGGATCCCGGACGGATCCCTAAAACCATCTAGCAATGATGCCGGAAGCTACCCCAAATCATCCCGTATTAGTCGAGAAAAAGTCCAGAAATGACCCCGACGGGATCCCTGATGGATCCCGAAAACCATCTAGAAATGATGCCGGAAGGTACCTCAAAGGAACCCGTATTAGTCGAGAAAAAGTCCCAAAATGACCCTGAAGGGATCCCGAACGGATCCCGAAAACCACACAGAAATGATGCCGAAAAGGTCCCCAAATTATCCCGTATTAGTCGAGAAAAAGTCCCGAAATTACCCCGACGGGATCCCGGACGGATCCCGAAACCATCGAGAAATGATGCCGAAAGGGTCCCCAAATGATCCCGTATTAGTCGAGAAAGGGCCCCGAAATGACCCTGACGGGATCCGGACGGAACCCGAAAACCATCCAGAAATGATGCCGAAAGGGTCCTCACATGATCCCGTATCAGTCGAGAAAAAGTCCAGAAATGACCCCGGCGGGACCCGGACGGATCCCGAAAACCATCCAGAAATGATGCCGAAAGGCTCCCCAAATGATCCCGTCTTAGTCGAGAAAAAGTTCCGAAATGACCCCGACGGGATCCCGGACGGATCCCGAAAACCGTCCAGAAATGATGCCGGAAGGGTCCCCAAATGATCGCGAAATAGTCCGAAATTATCCCGGAATAGTCCCGAAAATGTCCAAAATAATCCCGACGGAATCCCGGACGGATCCCGAAAACTATACACAAATGATCCCGGAAGGGTCCCAAAATAATCCCGGAATAGTCCCGAAAAAGTCCAGAAATGACCCCGGCGGGATCGCGGACGGATCCCGAAAACCATCCAGAAATGATCCCTGAAGGGTCTCGATATGACCCAAACGGGATTACAAATAGGGTGAAGATAATTATAAAACCATGTTAATAAGGCAACAGGCGCGTTGGAGCGAATGAAGAATTACAAAGAAACATACAGGTAAAGCTAATAAAAGCGTGCTAATAAAAACAATTGAAGGAGGGCGGATGGCGGGAGGAGGAGAGTACCACTGATCGTTTTTCCAAAATTGTTTAGATCTCGATCTGTATGAGCCAGATACCAAAAATTATTGATTTTAGGACAAAATTTACATTGAGTTATAACAATTTATAGATTTTGCACGAGAGGGGAAAGGGGGAGTGTATCACTGCTCACTTTGTAAGCCCTCGACTTATTTCTCCCATTGAGTTTGTAATATTGGTGAAGGTCAGTATACGTAAAGTTATAATGTGTAAAAATTGTTAAAAAGTAATTATTCGAAGGGGTCGTGGGACCCCCTTCCCCCTTTCCATGTTCGAAAAAAATTTCGCCAGTAGCCTATTATCTCTGTCCCAAATTTCATCAAAATCCGTGAAGCCGTTCTGGCGTGATCCTTCTAGACTATTGGCTATATGCATGCCAAATTTCATATAAATCCGTCCAGCCGTTCTTGCGTGATTGAGTCACAAAGACAAACGTCTGGACAAACATCCAAACATCCAAACTTTGCCATTTATAATATATATTAGATATTAGATTAGATATATTAGAGTCAAATAAAGAAAGTACTTTATCACATATTGTTTCCCTAGCCAATTTAAATGTTATACTACAAATTAAATGCGCCAATTGCAACTTCCATTAGGTCTGCTTCGTCTGCAACAAAGGCCACATCATCCCGTAGTTTCACAAACTTTAGCCGGATTCGGCAAGAACGATGGTCATGGCCCATGCGCCAACTGCGGAAGCATGCTCCATCTGGGCGTAGTGGATACGGGCAGTTGGGCTTCATGTGCCCATGTGGCTAGCAATTAAAGCACAGCGTCGAATGTACTTCCGGTGTCGTTGTTCTTTGCCCAGTGTTTGTTGTTGTTGATTGTTGTTTTAAGTTTGTTGTGATGAGCTGCTTGGGAGCAATTCCAGTGACGTGGTCGCAGTAAATTTTTGTTGGTAGCGAATTACCAATGTCTTCAATTCGTCGAGAGTGCGTGCCATCATGAAGAGTTGAATGCTCTGAACCGAGTTCCCCATACCGTCGATGATGAAATCTATTAGCTTAGTTTCGGCAATATTGGCACGCTTTGCGTTCGGCGGTCAGCGCCTTCTTTAGGGCGTCGTAATTTAGTGCGGTTGTTGTTGATAGAGACTCGTGCCATCCCTGTTAGCGAACGGCGGAAAGCAAGAAGCTTGAAGCTATCTCCGTTGAATTTCGGGAGAGCGTGCTCGATATATCCAAAGTCTAGACGGCGCTTGTTCTTGATGGAGACCCGACCGCCGAGATCCTCGGTTCTCTTGATTAGTGTCAAGATTTCAAGCCTCTTCTAGGATCGGCAGTGGCAGTATTAGCACTTAATAAATTGGAGACATCGGCAGCATTAGTGTCTATTATATTGGCGGCCACGGCAGTAGTAGTGGCATCAATATCGACGGCATCGCCAGTTTCGTCAGAAGCAGAGGCTATTGTATTTGCTACAGCTCCCACTACGCTCTGCAATAGGTTGCGTAACTGTTGCGTTGTGGTTGATGGAAGTTCCACCCCGGCCTCTTGTGGTGTATTCGTCAATTTTTGTTTTGGGTTGGCCATTTTAGTTATCCAATAAATATAAATTTTTCCAAATGGGGTATGTGGTTGTCTCCACACCTGAGTTATAAAATTAACGATTTATATGTATTTAAAGTCAATTACTAGAGAAATTTGTTCCTTGTTGAATAAAAGACGTGTTACGGTGTTCAATGTTCTAGCGGAAGTAAGTTCTTCCTCTTTTTCCTTTATTGCTCATCTCCATGTTTTGATATGTTAGCTGTGGTTATAAATACCTATTATCTATGAATATACTACAATATTCAGCTTTTTGTATGTAAGCAGAGTTACAGTATGTTTACAATACGTTTACAATTTGCATCTTTACAAATAATTAAATTATGAATTGACTTTAATTCCATTGAGGTTATTGGACGTCATATTTCATGATAATATGCATCTAACCTATTCTCATATCCTAAAACAACTTCGTTTCTTTGATTATCTGTGTTTTTTATTTATTCAGATGCAAAGAAAATCTTGAAGATGGCAAGCAACTTAAACATCAAGGCAACGAACTCGAGTGCGATATTTGTGGTAAATGTTATAGGCAAAAACGTAATTTAAAGTATCATAAACGACTTCATAGCGGCGAAAAGCTTTATAAATGTGATATTTGTGCAATGCGGTAAGTTTTTTTATGTAACATTTACACTGGACCAAAAGCGTCAGCTTGGGTTCCAAATCCAAATGCGACGCTTTTTATAAATGATTGATCGTATTTCATCGCATCTGTCGTTCACCATCCCTGGCCCTGAAAGTAACGATCCCATACCTACCCTAAATGCGAATCTACTTTCGCTCCTTCTCTATTTTTTCTGGTTCTTACGTTCTGTCTTGTATGTGTCTTCTATCTTTCTTATTTTCTCTGTGTTATACATAATTTTTTTTTTCTTTTTCTCGTGGCTTATTATTCTACTCTTTCTATTCTATATTCATTTTCCTCGATTCTTTTTCTTTGTAGAAAATTAGATCCAATACATCCTAATAGAATATTACAAAGAGAAAATTCTTTTCTTTAAAAATCAAATAATATTTTTCTTTTTTTTTCATAATCGTAATTTCTTGTTAGATGGTATATAAATTAAATGCTTAGGTCTAGGCAGCTGAGAAAAATAAAGTAAAATAACCGCTGTTCCGCGTCTGTATTGTTAATTTATAACAAAGAAGAAAGTTTAACGGGGTATACAGCCCATTAGGAATTTTAAAAAAAACAAAGAAGGCTACAATATAGATTTCTGGGGTTCTAACGCTAACCTCTATTCATGGTACTTAAGTGTAAACCAACCCTCTATCGACAATAACTACAGGATCCACTCTGGCGATCTACTTTCTTTATAAAAATTATCGTAATTTATTTTAAAAATACACTGCTTAGAGTTTCTTGAGGTATTGAGTTTGATTTTTTTGGTCTCTTTTTCCCCGCTTCCCTCTTCTTGCGATGCATTGATGTCCTGTGAGCATTTCGAGTTCGAGTGGGAAGGTTAAATATTGACGCTCGCTTAGGGAACTCCAGCAGGGTAATTTCGGGACTATTAGGGGATCCCAATTTGGGGACCATTTCCGGCATCATTTCTGGATAGGTTTCGGGAGCCCGCGGGGCAATCCAGTTCGGGATACATTTGTGTACCCGTCCGGCATCA
>JARSSU010004388.1:0-21776 GCA_029619165.1 Eurosta solidaginis
GCCAGTGACTTTTTTTCGTTTGGTTTTTCTTTGGGCTCTCAATTTGGTTTGACTCTTGGAGTTTTGGTAATGGCCACCCGTACGGTGTCCCGGGGGGGCGGCGCTCCGGGCCCTCCGGCGGGTCCCCGCAGGCCATCTTCATAACAGCGCGCGAAGAAATGTTATTATACAGCACGGAGAAAACCCACAATGTAACAACGTGTGGCGATAGTTCGTATCAGCTCGCAGTTATGTAACTTGAAGTGCGGCAGAGATGAGAGAGGGTCGTATCGCAGTGTTGTTTAAGTAACGTGTAGCGGTTTACCTTCTAACTTTTTTTACGACAAACATGCCGCCTGAGCAGAGAGTACCCACCTTACCCACTATCCCCCCCCACCCGATTCGGGGCGGGCTCGGCGGGCAACGGGACCGTCCCAGGACACCCTAAATGAAAACAGGGGTCGCATTGCCACGAAATCGGATTGAAAGAGCAATCCAGCCACATTAGCCATTTGCGAACTGCGAGAGTATTAGACACCGCCCATGATTGTACTTTACACCCTTTGCCCTAGACCCTTCTAGGCCCCTCTTCGAGTCTATATACTTCAGAATACCCTTACACCGATGGACCCCATCAAATAAATTGTAGTAACAAACCAATAGGAAAAGAAAGCGAGGAAAAAAAGAAGAAAAGACGAAAAAAAAAAAAAACAGAGAAGTTAACCGAACCAAAACAAAACATACTCAAAAAGTCATAAGCAGTGTTCCATGACGACTGCTTCTCCAAGCCCCTTGCTGATGAACACAAATCACACGCAATCCGGTGGTGAGCACGCCACACGGAAAATGGCCGAAAAACAACCAAAAATTGTTACGCGATCTTGCACCTCTAGCCTCAACCCTCGATCATAACCTCGCATTGTTACGGTCTTTTGGATTGGTGTGCGTCGTGTCCAAAAAGCTGTGTTACCTCGGTACGTTGGTCCACAATTTGCTGATCTTCCCCCCCCCCCCCCCCCCCCCCCCGACAAAAATTTGCAGTTAACTGTCACAAATAATGCATACAACCTGAGTATAGAAATTGGATACAATGCGAATGGATAAAACACCTGAAACGACACAAAAGCCATGAGCTAAGGCCAAGACAACGCTTTAGTTTAGACCAGCCGAATGTAGGGCTATCACGTGAACTCATCAGAAGTCAACACAAAGCTTTTTAACAAAAAAAGGAGGGAAAAATCGTAAACTCATGACTTGAAGTCCTCTCATGATCCATGACCATGCAGGCGATCATTTTCAAACAATCAGCAGTGATCTTACAAAAAATCCATTTAGCATGAAGGCGGAATAGGCAACACAGAAGTTGCCACTTGTAGATGACTTAAACAAATTTCGATATTCGTGTGTGTAGAACAGATCATCAGGGGGAAGCCACGTCACTTGCATTTTACGAGAGCAACAAAATTTAAGGCTATCTCATGAAAATAATTCTGTTTTAAATTATTTAGGGAAACGAAAGGATAACTTTCATCCTAAAGCCGGAATCACCAACACGAGTGGTATTATTAGGACACACTTCTAGTAGAAGCATCTGCTGGAAATCTACGCGTATATTGGATACGTCTTCATAACCGTTAGCCAACCTCAGCGAATACAACTTCCACGATGTGGTTACATTGGACACTTTTGATGGGACTTTTTATTTATAAACAACAATTAGTATAAAGAAACACTACGCCTCACTGCATCCAACAAACACACAATAATTGAACCTCCCATGAAGTTTTCACCACACAAGTGTACAAAATTAGTGCCCCGTAAATTAATCTTTAATATTAATGTTTTTTTTTCAACTAATTATGGAACACCACTGAACAGCTTGATCGAAAGCTGAGAGTCTTAAGGCATTCGCACTACCGGTAAGTATAGCAAGAAGAAATAACTAAAAACAATAAAAACATCTGCTCTTACAGGCGCATAACAAGGGTAAATCTGAACTACTGGACGAACATGATTAGCAACACACTAAGAGGACGCGAATATCATCTCAAGCAATATAAGCAGAACTAAACAATACAAGAAAGGGCCCTGCAGCCTGGAAATATTACAGCCTATTCCAGAGTAGCGAGCGGTTACAATTATGCAAAGCATTGATGGGCAGCTGTCGAGCGACGTTACGGAAGCGCGAGTATAGGAAACAGATATCATTCAAATTGAGTTGCAAAACCAGCGGTACCAACTCAAAAGCCTAATGAAAACTTTGCAGAATTTTGCGTCGGATGTGAAAGATTGGTCATCTCGCAAGAGCGGACTGCCACCCGTGGAATATACTGAAAGGGTAAAGATTCAGAGCTTTAAAAAGGCATACGGGACGTCGAAACAAAGCGAGCTACATACAGCAAACCCAAAAAATCTACATCACAGAAATGGTATTCACCCTGCTCTGATTCAGCGAAAAGCATCGCTTCTCGTGTAAGCCAGCGATTCAAAGCACGCCGTTGTGGAGGGCACGAAAAGGCCAGACTGGCGTGAACACAATATTGGACGCGGCGTGAAAGGATCGCAAAAGAGGAGTGAAAGAGTTACAAATGCTTCAAATGCCGGAAGCCCCGGTCACATGCACCGTCAGTGGCGATCTCTGATCCCTACGTGGTTTGCAAACAGCATGGGTTCGTCTTAATAACAAATCTGGAGGGGCATGGCAAGGCGAGTAAGATGTAGAGATCGCGGCGGAGACCGTCCACACTGACGAAGAGTGACATTCTCGAAATGAGTGTCGATCCCTGCGATATATAGTGCTGGCATTGTCCAAATATTGCGGAAGGAAAAATATAAGAATTCCTTTACCACAGAGGGACGAACAGTGGATTGGAAAAGAACTTGTATCTACCCTGACTGTTAGATCACGGGCGCAATTTCATTCTTGTTTCGACCTGATTGCGTACCAACAAGGCAGTGTAAAGGCGACGATACTAATCCTGGCGGCAAGCGCTCAAGTGAGATCGCGATCAACGGTCACTGGCGAGTTCGCTAACGAAGTCGTGGGAGAAGTAATCTGGAAGTCTTAATTGGGAATGTCATGGTTCACTACACAAATTAATGTGGCGGGACGAGCGTTGCATGAGTCATAATGGGAGTCGGACCTTCTTAGACTGACCATAACATCAGGACACGATATCGGAGAAGATTATGTCGCTATGAGAACCCAGGATGTGTAACTACACTTCAGTTGGAAAAAGGGTTCAGCAGTAATGCGTGTACTAGTGCAGAATAGTCGAAAAAGACCAGAAAATTCCATGGGTAAAAGTTGATGGAAACGAATGGTCCAAACACAAGCAAAATCAAAGTGAGTATCTGAGAGAGAAACACTCGGCAATAATGGAGCCAACTAAAACGAAACGAAAGAATTTCCCAGAAATAAGCAAGGTCGGCTTTCAAGCTACAGGGCGCACTAATGTTGGGAAACGTCGGAACGACGTTGTCAGACAACAGAATGCGATCCCTAGGATAAATGAGTATCTAGTAAGATGAACTGCAGAAAATTAAAAACCGATGAGAGCAATAATTCGGAAGTTTTTGCGAGCGCGAGATTTGGTTACTGTCTATACAATCGTGTCTCACTGGGGAAAGGTGGTCTTCATCCAAATATCGGTGCAGTTGGGAAGGCCCGTGCCGAGTGTGAAGCAGGGATAGTGATGCCATTTACCGCATAACAAACAATTGGGAGAACCACGACAATAGAAGAGGGGTTCAGATTTGGAGATGCTCGGCGCGTTTAGATCGAGACGGATTTGTCCTGATGGAGACCCTACCAGACAACATCTTGCACAGTATGTGTAATTTTGTTCGACTCTTAGGCATTAAAAAATATTCTAGACCGAATTAAATGAAAAGGGCGGAGCCACGCCTATTTGAAATTTTTTTTATTTTTTATTTCATCTGAACCCATATCGATTACTGGAGTGAATCGTGTTGAATACAGTTTACTTATATACTGTAAATAAATATTAAATTTTTTGTTAAACGATTTTCACTGAAAAAAAAAACTTTTGTTTAAACAGTGGGCGTGTTCGTCATCCGACTTAGATAAATTTTTATTTAGCACCACATACAGTAATGGGTAATGTTTACTGCCAAATTCATCATGATATCTTCAACAATTGCCATTTACAACTGCAAACTTTAAATCTACTTTCTTAAAAAGTGGGCCCGGTGCCAAGCACATTGGCCAAATCAGTATACATAATTTTCTATTTAGAGTCATAAGGTTCAATGCACGTTACCAAGTTTCATCGCTTAGCCGTCTTTGTAATGAATTATCGCAATGTTTTCGGTTTTAGAAATTTTCGATATCAAAAAGTGGGCAGTGGGGCGCTGTGGTTGTATTCGATTTCATTCATTTTTCAATAGCGATCTGATATGAGTGCCCAGGAAACCTACATACCAAATTTCACAAGATACTCATAATTGACTTCAAGTATCGGTTTAAGGGCGACGAACGGACGGACGGACAAGGATAAATGAATTTCTTTTTCGCCAAGATCATTTTGATATTATAGAAAGTCTAATAATCTTATTTCGATTAGTTATGTATCGCCATTTACCGGATTACTTGTTGCGAACAAAGTTAATATACTCTGTGAGGCTCACAGCCGTCACTGTCCCCCCCCCCCCCCTCAAATCATTACCAAAAAATGTTTTTAAAGCGAGTGAACACTTGGCAGGTGGGTTGGTCTTATGACGCAGAATAAGAAAATTAGTAAAAATTGTTGGGAACAAACGGGCGTGGCACGACCACTTTTAAAACAACGGTAATTTAAAAAGTTTGGCCAAACTGCAATTGCAGTCGTTGATGAAGATAATCATGATTGAAATTTGGCAGGAACCTTAAAACCCTAAAATTATCAAAAATCGGATGACGATAGGCACTCCGCACCCCACTTAAAAAAATAAATTTAAAAAGTCAAAAGCTTGCTTGAACAAAAAAATGGAATATTTTTACACGAGATATAAGGTATCAATATGTCAATATTCACTCCAGAATGATATGGTTCAACAAAAATACAAAAATACAAAGAAATTTCAAATGGGCATGGCTTCGCCCTTTTTCTTATAATTTGCTCTAGAACACTTTTAATGCATAAGTCGAAAAATTTGCCCAACACTTGTGAAGGGCTATCGCTCTATGACGATACCGTTTTCTGCCAAAAGGGCGAAATCGGTAGAAGCCCGCCCATTTTTTATCCACAGTCGGACCGGCGTCCTTCCGCTCCGCTTTGTTAACACGATAACTTGAGCAAAAGTCGATATACCTTTACTCTAACTACTTCAGTACTAACCTGCACCTCACTTTGTCTTTGTATAAAAATGGGCGAAGACGGGACTAGGACACGTCCACTTTGCCATAGCGAAATTACGAAAAATGAAAAAAAGGCAATAATTCTGATAACCAAATACGAAAAAGGGATGAAACATGGTGATTGGATTGTTTTTTTTTTTCGACGGTAATTTAAAATATAACTTTGGAAAAACTTTGTAAAATGGGTGTCGGCACCCAGTACGACTATTACGAACGTAGAAGAAAATAAAAAAGGTCTGCAGGGCGAAATCAACACGCCATGGACATGCTAAGGCCAGGAATACTGTTGGTGGACATCACAGAATAAAAAACACTAGCGCTACCACGGACAGATGATTGTCTGAGGCTCACCCTTGTCCAATTTTGGCCAATATGCACGAAAACGCCGGCGCATATACAACCTAAGGGCCCACTCCATTTTAAAACAATCATAATACCTTAAATTTTGATACCAGACATAATACAATAACAAATTCTAGAGTTCCCCCCAGCTCCAACCTTTATGCCGCATGTATCTCGAAAAGGCGCCACCTATAGCAACTAAAGTCACGCCATTTTAAAATACTCATAAACACTTTTCATTTGATACCCATAATAGTAACAAACAATTCTAGGGGCCACTCACCCGGATCCAATTTTTTGGCGATATTGAACAAGGTTCCAGACGAGACCAATCAGAAACTAAGGGCCCACTCCCTTTTAAAATACTCATAGTAAACCTTTCATCCCTGGTTCACCCTTTATGGCGATATCTCGAATAGGCGTCCACCTATAGAAACTAAGGTCCCACGCCCTTTTAAAATAATCATTAACACTTTTTCATTCCATACCCCATATCGTTACAAAACACATTCTAGGTCATCCCTGGGGCCACCTTATGGCGATATCTCGAAAAGGCGTCCACCTTATAGAACTAACGCGACGACGCCCTTTTAAATACTCATTAAACACTTTTCAGTTTGATACCCCATATCGTAAAACACATTTAGAGTCACTCACCCTGATCCACTTTTATGGCGAATTTTGAAAAGGCGTTCCCCACAATAGACAGCTAAAGGCCCACTCCCCTTTTAAAATACTCATTAACCACCTTTCATTTGTACCCATAATCGTACAAACCAAATTGTTAGAGTCATCCCTGGTACCACGCTTTATGCCGATATCTCCGAAAAGGCGCTCCACCTAGAAGAACTAAGGCGACGCCCTTTTAAAATACTGATTAACACTTTTCATTTGATATCCACGATCGTACAAACACATTCCTAGAGTCACTCACCCCGATCCACTTTATGGGCGATATTTTGAAAAGGCGGTCCCCACCAATAGAACTAAAGGCCCCATCCCTTTTAAAAAAAATACCATTAACACTTTTCATTTCGTACACCAATCGTACCACAAAAATACTAGAGTCCACCCCTGGGCACTTTATCAGGCGGATATCTCGAATAAAGGCCGCCCACCTAATGAACTAAGGCCCACTCCCTTTTAAACACTCCGATTAACATCCATTCAGTGATACCCATATCGTACAAAAAAATTCTAGAGTCACCTCTGGTCAACCTTAATGGCGATATCTCGAAAAGGGGCAGTCCACCTACTAGAACTAAGTGCCACTGTCCTTTTAAAATTACTCAGAAACCTTTCATTCGATACCCATATCGTACAAACACATTATGTAGAGTCACACACTGATCCACTTTTATGGCGATATCTCGGAGCAGGCGTACACCTGTAGAAAACTCAGGCCGCACTACCTTTTAAAATACCTTAATACTTTCATTTGGCACCCATGTCATAGGAGATACATTCCAGGGTTACCCAGGTTCATTTTCCTACATGGTGAATCCTTATTTGACACAAGGATGGAGGAAATCTACCAAACAAACCCTTCAGATTCACTCACCCCAGATCCACTTTATGGCGATATTTTGAAAAAGGCGTTCCCAACACTAGAAAACTAAGGCCCCACTCCCTTTTACAATTACTCTATTAACAATTTTTCATTTGATACCCATATAGTACAACACGCACATTCTAGGGAGTAACACCTGATCCACTTTTATGCGATATCTCGGAGAGGCGTCCACATGTAGAACATAAGGCGCACCTCCCTTTTAAAAGAATCTGTAAGACCTTTCATTTGGCACCCATGGCATAGAGATACATTCCAGGGTTAACCCAGGTTTCATTATTCCTAAATGGTGAATTTTCACCTTTGATTTGACAAAGGATGCGAGGAAAAATCGTCCAAAAATAACGTCACCCTGGTCTACAAATTTGTTCGACATTTCCCAAAAACGTATGCCGATATGGAATTAAAAAAACCAATTATAATCGACCCATCTACGAAACCTTCTAGAACCCTACGAAACAAAACGCAGCCTAAGCTCTCAGCTGTGTATGTAATCGGTGATTTACACCCGACCTCAACCTTCATTACTTGTTTTGATATTGTCCACGTGTATAAACTATACGAAAAAAAATTTTACACACATTAGAAATTGTGAGACTTGTGTCCACCGAATCATTGATATCTCCTGCTTCGTGTGCGCGTTGTGGAAGAAGTTTTAAACATCTTCCCGATGATTTCGGGGGATTGCTGCCCTTTCATAAATTTGAATTTTTCTTTTTCTAACACAAGCGCGATAACCATCCGAAGAGGATAGAGATGTTAGGCCGAGTTCTAATCCAATTTGCGTCGTGCCAATCCTCTTGATTTCCCTAAAATTATCCGGAAGGGACCCTACCTGTTTTATGCCGACTCCGAAGGCATCTGCAAGGCAGAGGAGTTTTCACGCACTGAGAGCGTTCATGAGCAGAAGGTTACACTCGGAGCGCTTTGCCAAAACTTGACAGGGGCGCACCCGCTTTAACAGATAAATTTTCTTCTAATTTACAACCTATTTATAAAAATTTGATGTTGCACTTTGGCACGGGCTGTGCGAACCCCGACATACGGAGTGGCAGGCGGAGCACCATACCATCACAACACTGTGCACTTACGAACGGGGAACGTCAATTGGGCTACATCACAAATATGCTGGCACCACAGCTAAACATTATACACACACTTATTATATTTTCTTTTTATTAAACGCACTTTCACCAAAATTTCTATTTTATAATTGATTAATTTATAGTTCTGAATCGCTTTGCAAATAGAAATGAAAATAGTAGCCAAAATGCTTTCCGTTCGGACAGCTCAGATTATTCTCAATTTTTGTCTCGCATCTAGTACCACATTGATTGTTTCGAACATAAATTTGTAGTATAAATGTTGGACGTACATTTTAAAAAACATACTTGTAAGTTATACGAAAAAGTAAGGAATGCAAATCGCGGGAAGGTAATTCACACTGTGAGTAACTCGCGAAAGTTAATTTCGTAACCACTTTAAGTTGAAACTATTCCAAAACAACTTAACTCTTAGGTTGTCGGAAAACATCAACATTAAAAAGGATGTTTTGCTATTATTCTTACCTAAATTCGTTTCGCCCTCCGTGTGTGAAAATTTCGTAAAACTTTGGAAAAATCCTGTTCGTTCAAACAAAACTCTTGCAACAAGAGGGCGCAATTTTGCTACTTCGCTTGGAGGAGAAGTTGACAAAATTGTACCCGATAGATAGGTGTCCCGGTATCTCATAATTCTGTGCCACACAGTAAATTCAACCAAAACGGGTTTTTCGTTTGTATTGATAACTGAAAAACTAGTTTTTTGTTGTTTTCCAAACAATTTTGTGTGTTTTTCGATTTGGTGGTTTTCTTATTTTGGTGTTTTCATAAACAGTGGCACCCCATCATCATAAGTAAAAGCTAAGAGCGCAGTAGAGACGTAAAAAATTCACATTTTGAAATTGCAATTGACAATTGACCAATTGAAAGACCCTAAGAATCAGCTGTTTAACAGACAAACAAATACCAAGGAATCTGCACAATTTACAGAAATTTGTTACTTAAGAGCGAAAAATTTCTCTTCTGTTGAAATGACTAAACTAATGTTCGTTTTGACAAAAAACTCGGTCTAAATTAACAATTTACCGATCAATTCATCACCGAAGTCAAGACAACCAGAACCGACTTTTTGAACTTTACTAGCACATTTCTTTCAGTGTACGATTTATACGTACGTAATATTTAATAAAAGTTTACATTTTTTTGATAAGTTGGAAAATTTTATTATGTTTATGTTTAGATGATTAAGGTGTACTTTTATAGTATTATTTTGAAAGAGATACGAGTACACAACAACGGATCCTCCGTAAGCGTATGAAAAACGTGACGCAATTACATTGCAAGGTCCAGACCAGGAGCACCTACTCCAGACTCGGAATATCCTGTCAAAGTCACCCCATGGAACAGTACTTAATGGAACTGTAATAACAATAGTGTAGCTGTGACAGGTACTTCATATTGAAGTACTAAACTGACAAAACATGATGCACTCGTGACCAGCCTATTTGCTCAGGTTGGCTGAACTAATGGCACCAAACCCTTCCTGTTTTATAAATAAATACTGTTATTCATTACCAAAAGGCTGCAGTCTCAATAAGTTTCTTACCACCAAAAACACAATCAGTACAGTATTTTTATGAAACAAAACGCTAAAGTAAGTGTATTATAAACAAAACTATCTTAATTAGTTTATGCGAAAAATGTGATCTTCTAGCTGACTGTGTGTTCTTCCAAAACCCTATACGTTGTATGGTAAGAAATTTGTTAAATTCCTGATTATTTAAGCAGCTTCTGTCTAACTTCGAGCCTCTATGAACTGTCGACATAAGATAACTCAAATATTCAGTATAATTACTTCTTTATTAGAATAGTTTCGGGAGCAGTACGATTCACAATTACAAATATCGCGTTAATTTCACTACAAGCGCGCGGTTAAATCAACTGGACCGCTATTACTCAACTTGCGCGACTTTATAATTTGGGACTACTCATTTACTCACCTATCTCCTAAGGCCTAGACTTTTCACGAACAATGACTTCTGAATAGTTGTATTCATACTTGGTATTTAGCTATATACTTGTATGTCTGTAATTTATGTTTTTCTCCTAGCTATATGCGTATGTATGTGTGAGTAACAGCTTCTGCTCTTAGCTGATGATAACGTGATGTGAGATTACTTCTCTTTCTTCTTCGCTTTTATATGCTGACTACATATATGTATGTGAAATAATCTCTTCGCTTCAAGCAGCTGGTTATGTGTGTGAAATATTCTTCTTTGCCTTCTATGTATGCGTATAAATGGCTAACTGTCGTTGTGTTTATTTACTAACAGCATAGTGATATTAGAAATGCTAATATTCGCTACAATATCAAAAGTATCATTGAAAATGTGCCTCTATTCAAGACTGGGTAATTTTCTCATTTATCTAGGAACTTGTTATGAGTTTCTTATTACGTTTTGGCTTGGATCTTCTCAGTGTACCTACGATTTTCGAAATCACTGACTGGAACGACTACTAGGCGATCAGGTTTGCTAGCAAACAACTCGAAAACGATTTTACTGCGAGTTAGTTTTGAACTTGTAAAATCAAAAATTCTCACGACAACACTGTGTTCAGTACTGAGTTCATACTAAATAAATCAATTTCATCAAGTGCACCGCCGTAAAAGTTGCTGTGTTCATGAGCATTGAGCTGAAATAATGGCTTGGTTATTCTTATGGAACGCTCAGTTTTCAATGGGTTTTTATTTTCGTATATCTTTTTGGGCTTTTTGGTTTTAGCTAAAATTCAGTGAGTACAATTAAGAAAAATTAACTTAAATGTCTCGCAATGATGGGGAAAAGCCTATGTTAAAAAGTCTAACACCATGAAAGTGCAAAAGTAACTCAGGTGACCTCTTTGAATGAGCATCACCATACGCATTACTTCACTGACCCACGTAATGTATGTCCTGCACGCGATGTGTTCCCACATGACACCACACATATTTTCAATTGTAATATGGAACCTAGGCCTCTAACCGAACTTCATTATATGTCAACCCTTGTTGGAGCTGCTTGTATCCTTGGACTCCCTGTAGAGGACAATTCGTCGCCCACTGTTAACACAACAACGACAACAACATAAGCATTACTTAGCTCATATTTACACAAGCTTTCCTCTATTAGGTGCACAGCAGCAGCAACAACAGCTAAGAGCTGAATATATGTGGGCACGCCTATGTGAACTCTGACAGCTTCTCGCTCTTTCTTGGTATCGAAGTATGACTGAGCTTAATTGCTTCAGTGCTTTTAATATCCAAATATGAAGTGCAGCTTCCATGACATTTTCGCATACAGTGGACTTAGTATGCTGTACTTTGGAAGGCAATGCAATTTTTATTTAAATTGATATAAACAATGTGAAACCCGCAATTGCGTAATTTTTGTAAATTTTAAGTAAAGGGTTGAGTTATTATTAATTATTTAAAAAGTATGGAATAGCAATGAAATTTCAATTTTTATTCAGTTCCTAGCAGACCGGACAGACATTGTTCTGCCCTAAATTTGGTCTATCTGCATACATGTTAATAAGCTTTTCCGTCGAACTCTGCCCTCACCCCTCTTCACTTCTTCTTAATCCTTTTATTCACTCCTCCCTCCGTATTTTTCGCTTCATCTAACGCTATCTTCGTCTCACTCTATCTCTTTCTCAATCTACTTCTCCTTCCCGCTTTTCTCTTCTCTCAAGTTCTTCTTCATCCCTTATTGCCAGCCCCAGAGGGTGGTATGTATTTTGTTCCAGAGTCATTCCGGGTCCCAGTCCCGCTCCGAGTCTCAGTCCTAGGCCTAGTCCTAATCCCAGTCCCAAACCGTCTCTGGTCTGCTTTCCGGGAAAAAAGGAGCGTAAATACTAATATAGACAAATTTATATACCAAATTGCAGGCAAATCGAATAGGGCGTATGTAAATAGGTATGTGGGTATTATTAATTCATGTCTTTGTTTCGGCTTCGCATGTATATTTATCAGTTTTGCCAGGTTGATCCGACTAAATCGAATATCACAATGAAAATTACTTTAAAGCTCTCAGCAACAGCTTTCATTTGATATCCATATTATACACACACTCAAGGGGTATCTGGGTCCACGTTTTGGCCTATATCTCGAGACCCTAGTCACCCACTGGTATAAAAAATACTCTGTACTAAAGCACACATTAACAGCTTCAATTTGATACCCATAATGTAAAAACACATCCTAGTTTTACCCTGATCCACGTTTTGGCCTATATCTCGAGACCCTAATCACAAATAGGCATGAAAACTACCCTGTACTAAAGCACTAATCAAAAGCTTTCGTTTTATATCCATATTGTATAAACACATTCTAGGCGCACAAAGGTCAACGTTTTGGCCTATATCTCGAGACCCTAGTCCCCCAGGGATACGAAAAATACGCCGTATCAAAGTGCTCATAAACAGCTTCCAATGGCTTCGTTGCCATATTGTACAAGCACATCTAGGATTACCCAGGTCCACGTTTTGATCTCAAGACCATAGCCACAACGGGATAAGAGGTATCCTATATCCGTCTCCTGGTTCTAATCTACCTCTCCACCAATTTTCATTCAAATCAGTTCATCTGTTCTTGAGTTAAAAATAGTGTAACTAACACTACTTTCTTTTATATATATAGGTTCAAAAATAAAAAAATAAACCCTCGAGTTGCCTTGAAAATATACCCATATTCGTAAAGAGTTCGCGTGTAGTACTGAAGCTTTTTAGGGTAATATTGAGATGATTTTGAGATGCATTCCCGGGGTTTTTTTGGGGGTAATTTCGGAAACGTTTTGGGACTCCCTCGGGGTCCTCCTTGGGTTATTTGGGAGTCGTTCCGGGATGGTTTTGGGGACTCCCTCGGGGTCATTACAAAAATAACAATGCGCGGTTATCATCAATCGGAATATTTTGAATAACGATAAAATGTTACTCATTATTCAAGAAATGCTTGAATAAAAAATAACTTGTTATTGACCACTCAAGTTTCCTTGAATAGTGAATAAAAATGTATATTTTAGTTGTTATATCGGCCTACTGATTTGTAAGATCGCGGGGTTCGAATCGAGCTCAAGGCCTAACAATAATTTTTTATCATTATTATTGTTATGATAAATTTTTTCTTAATTGAAAAAATTTTTAAATTAGAATAGAAGAAAGAAAAAATTTAGACAACTGCCAAAGCTCGTTGTATAGATCCATTTCGGGAACTGCTAAATTCCTTCATCGGCAACGTTTAGGCGCCGCTGCTATAACCATTCAGCCATCACAGCGGTTTTCTGTTTGTCTTCATTAATCCTACCTACTTCTATTCTGTTTCGTGCCAATTGATATTCACAACACTGCGACATCTGTTGCAGAATGAATGTGAAAATTGGGCTTGTTTGATGGCAATGCTGCCATAGTGTCATATTTTATTGACAGTTTTTCCCCGTGCTCTGGGATGTATTAACAATTTTTGTTGTTATATCGGCCTACTGATTTGTAAGATCGCGGGTTCGAATCGAGCTCAAGGCCTAACAATAATTTTTTATCATTATTATTATTATGATAAATTTTTCTTAATTGAAAAATTTTTTAAATTAGAATAGAAGAAAGAAAAAATTCAGACAACTGCCAAAGCTCGTTGTATAGATCCATTTCGGGAACTGCTAAATTCCTTCATCGGCAACGTTTAGGCGCCGCTGCTATAACCATTCAGCCATCACAGCGGTTTTCTGTTTGTCTTCATTAATCCTACTTCTATTCTGTTTCGTGCCAATTGATATTCACAACACTGCGACATCTGTTGCAGAATGGATGTGAAATTGGACTTGTTTGATGGCAATGCTGCCATAGTGTCATATTTTATTGACACTTTTTCCCCGTGCTCTGGGATGTATTAACAATTTTTGTTGTTATATCGGCCTACTGATTTGTAAGATCGCGGGTTCGAATCGAGCTCAAGGCCTAACAATAATTTTTTATCATTATTATTGTTATGATTAATTTTTTCTTAATTGAAAAAATTTTTTAATTAGAATAGAAGAAAGAAAAAATTTAGACAACTGCCAAAGCTCGTTGTATAGATCCATCACGGGAAAAGTGTCAATAAAATATGACAATATGGCAGCATTGCCATCAAACAAGTCCAATTTTCACATCCATTCTGCAACAGATGTCGCAGTGTTGTGAATATCAATTGGCACGAACCAGAATAGAAGTAGGATTAATGAAGACAAACAAAAAACCGCTGTGATGGCTTAATGGTTATAGCAGCGGCGCCTAAACGTTGCCGATGAAGGAATTTAGCAGTTCCCGAAATGCATCTATACAACGAGCTTTGGCAGTTGTCTAAATTTTTTCTTTCTTCTATTCTAATTTAAAAATTTTTTCAATTAACAAAAAATTTATCATAACAATAATAATGATAAAAAATTATCGTTAGGCCTTGAGCTCGATTCGAACCCGCGAATTTATATTTTATTTTTTTGTCAATCGTTATTCAAATTTGTTTATAACGCCCATCCCTGATTACAACATCGTCATCACGAAGCAGGAAAGCAGGGTTTCACCATAACTGAAACCAAAATCGAACACCAACAATGACCAAGTTTGGCTTCACATATTACTTCCGACTCTGTAGCTATCTGCTCTTTCCACTTTGGCCCATTTAGGCTGCAAAAACAAATACTTACTGGGACAGTGTTTTTTATCCATTCGCTTAATATAACAAAGCAATTTGAAAAATCGAATATGAAATAATCCAGTTATAAAAAAGTTTTTTTGGCTGTTTTGTAAAAGGTCCAGAAAAATATTAATTATGTTCTGAATAAGCTTCAAATTTAGGACCAGTTCTTTAAAACTTTTTCTATTTCATATTAAGACCGATACCTTCTAATTTGTTCACACATGGGGATTCAAGAGGTTGAGTAGCGCAACCCTTTCAAGGGGTTGCTAGCGCAATTTATAACTATTCCAACCCAGTTGTCAACCTCACCTACAACTGCTAAGTCCTGTTTCTTTAACAAGCGAGGCTCTGGCGACCCAAAGTTCCTCATGGAACTGGGTGTAAGGGGTGGATGGCCTAGAAGGTTCAATGTGGTCATATTAAATAGATCCCAAGATGGTCGGGCTTGTACCTCAATGGTACTTGTTAGCTGAGCGTACCGGATATATGTACGGCAATGGACCATCAATAATACTCCCTTTGTCTTTATAGCTACAACAAAAATATATTTTCACATGCACTATAACAGAATAATTTACAACTTTTCAAAATCATTCACTGGAAACGTCTACTAGGCGCACATCTTTTCTAATATACAACTCAAAAACGCTATCATGCGAATTATTTTTGAATTTGTACGTAAAAAGAATATTCTAACGATATGTTTCAGTGAGTTCGAATTTTTATCAATAAGTGTGCAACCGCCGTAACTTTTGTTGTGTTCATGAGCAATGAGCCAGAATTAAGTAGCTTGTTTGTCTTTGGAACACTTGTTATACTCAGCTGAGCAGAGCTCACAGAGTATATTAACTTAGTTCGCATAACGGTATCCGTAACGGCATAAACTAATCGAGATAGATATATACTTCTATATATCAAAATGATCTGGGCGAAAAAGAAATTTATTTAGCCATGTCCGTCCGTCCGTCTGTCCGTCCGTGCGTTAACACGATAAATTGAGTAAATTTTGAGGTATCTTGATGAAATTTGGTATGTAGGTTCCTGGGCACTCATCTCAGATCGCTATTAAAAATAAACGAAATCTGACTATAACCACGCCCACTTTTTGGATATCGAAAATTTCGAAAAACACAAAATGTGCAATAATTCATTGCCAAAGACGGATAAAGCGATGAAACTGGGTAGGTGGGTTGACCTTATGACGTAGAATAGAAAATTTGTAAAATTTTGGACAATGGGCGTGGCACGCCTTTTGGAAAAAAGGTAATTTGAAAGTTTTGCAAGCCGTTATTTGGCAGTCGTTGAAGATATCATGATGAAATTTGCCAACAACGTTACTCCTATTCCTATATGTGTGCTAAATAAAAATTAGAAAAATCGGATGACGAACACGCCCACTTTTAAACAAAAAAAAATTGTTTAAGTCAAATTATAACAAAAAATTTAATATCTTTACAGTATATAAGTAAATTATGTCAAAATTCAACTCCAGTAATGATTTGAAGCACAAAATACAAAAATAAAAGAAAATTTCAAAATGGGCGTGGCTCCGCTTTTTTCATTTAATTTGTCTAGAATACTTTTAATGCCATAATTCGGACAAAAATTTAACAATCCCTTAGAAATTTGGTAAGGACATAGCTTCTATGACTGCAACTGTTTTCTGTGAAAATGGGCGAAATCGGTTGAAGCCACGCCCAGTTTTTATACACAGTCGACAGTCTGTCCTTCCGCTCGGTCCTTAATACGATAACTTGAGCAAAAATCTGTATATCTTTACTAAACTTAGTTCACGTACTTATCTCAACTCACTTTATCTTGGTATAAAAAATGGCCGAAATCGGACTATGACCACGCCCAATTTTTCGATATCGAAAATTACGAAAAATGAAATAAAATGCCATAATTCTATACCAAATATGAAAAAAGAGATGAAACATGGTAATTGGATTGGTTTTTTGACGCAAAATATAACTTTAGAAAAAACTTTGTAAAAAAGTTCTGCAGGGCGAAATCAAAAGCCTTTGGAATCTTGGCAGGAGTACTGTTCGTTGTATTACATATATAAATAAATTAGCGGTACCCGACAGATGTTATCCTGGGTCACCCTGGTCCACATTTTGGCCGAGATCTCGAAAACGCCTTGACATTTACAACTAAGAGCCACCCCCTTTTAAAATACTCATTAACACCTTTCGTTTGATTCCGATATCGTACAAACACATTCTAGAGTCACCCCTGGTCCACCTTTGTGGCGATATATCTAAAAGGCGGCGACCTATAGAACAAAGGCCCACTACCTTTTAAAATACTCATTAACGCCTTTCATTTGATTCCCATATCGTACAAGCACATTCTAGAGTCACCCCTGGTCCACCTTTAGGGCATATTCCGAAATGGCGTCCACCTATAGAACTATGGCCCACTCCCTTTTAAAATACTCTTTAATACCTTTCATTTGATACACATGTCATACAAACACATTCCATGGTTACCCTAGATTCATTTTTCTAAATTGTGATTTTCCCTTATTTTGTATCCAAAGCTCTCAGCTGAGTATGTAATGTTCGGTTTCACCCGAACTCAGCCTTCCTTACTTGTTTTTGTGTAACGCCTTTGAATTAATAAGGAGGCATCTGGATGTATATGAAGGGAGGTGATTCACAAACTTTGAATCACAAAGAAAAAAATTGAAGGGTCTTTTTTATTGTATAACTTAGAATATTTACACTGGTTCGTCTGGTGGCGCAGAAATTTATAAGTACTGGCAATATTTATTGAGCTGCAAAGCACGCGCAATAGTTCTTAACAAAACAACATTGTCTTGCATATTTTTTCACACTAAATAAATACAAATATCCGTCTAGACTAAGTCTTTTTAATGCTATATGTCAACTCATTGTTTTTTTTTCTTTTGAAATACATACACAATTTCAAAGAGTTTGAAAGAAATCGTTCCTATAAAAGGAATGCTCGCTTACTGGGCATTGACAGTTACTACTCGTGAGTTTCACTTACTTTGTCTTAGAAAAAAATGAGAGCTATTACTATTTTGATAGTCGCCCTTGTGGCTTTACTGCGACAAGTTATAGCATATGATTTTCCTGGATACGGTGGTCCTCATCCTTCTCTACTTACACCCATTTGGTCCTTTGCTAAAGCTAATGATGCTGCTGGCATTTTAAGTGCAAGTGAAATTAACAGTCCCCCTACAGACCCAGGTCATTCTCCTGGTGCGGCACATGATGACCCACTCCTTCTGGTATTCTAAGGGCATGTGAAATTACAGTCCCCCTACAGACCCAGGACATTCTCCGGTGCGGGACATGATGATCGACCTCCTTCTAGTATTCTAAGGACAAGTGAAATTAACAGTCCCCCTACAGACCCAGGTAATTCTCCTGGTGCGGGACATGGAGGATCAGGAGGTATTTATGATGATGTTGCTGTTAAAAATGGTCTTTATGCTCAAGGTAATGGAAATGATGCACAACGTAGGAGGAATACACAAATTCGCAGACGACAACAGTTCCAAAGACGTCAACAACAACGCCGACAATCACAACAGAAGCCTCCGCAGCAATTTTAGGCAATCGGCGACGAGACGTCATAATGACTAACATAAAGACAGTCTAAAAGATGTTGGCCGTCCAAAATTCGAAATATCATGCGAGCTTCTCTACTTTAGTGAAAGGATAGAAATTTTTAAAATGTGCTTAAATTGTTCGAAGTAACGACATTCAATTCTTTGCTTTTTGAATATTTTAGCTCGTAGTCAAATGTCAAAGTAGTCAGCCAACAGTCTAATTCATTGACAAGAATTTTGCATGTCGAACTTGAGGAAAGGCCCAAGCGCTGTCTGCTGGCAATCTGCAATGCATACTTCGGTTAACAAGGATATATAGATGTCGCAGAAAGCAGCGGGCCTGTAAACCCAAACATGACGCGTGAAACCTTCCCGTTGATTCTTCAGCTTAAAGAGGCCATGTAGAAGGCCAATCCTTCTTAATCAGTGGGTTCAGACGCAATAGCGATGCTTAAATACCATTGGAAGAGGGGCATCAACTACCTAACACATGTTTTCTACTTGAGAAGCTCCCAACCAAAAAAGCAGAAATGGCAATCGAACAATTTCGAGAAAATTGGGAAAATGTATCTAATAATACAAATACAAGTTTTAACATACATTTTAAGTGGTACCAATTATCCTTTCACTTTTAAATGTTGCACTGAAGACATTGGAAAAGAAAATGCGATTGTATCACAATCTAAATAAATGTGTATGTACACTTATTGAGTTTTGATATGGAACTCCTCAATAAAGGCCTCAGCCTGCACAGCCAGCTAACGATGGTGAGTCGTATCGACCAATATCATGCCTTTGGGCAGCAGCGAAAACTTTGGAAATCTTTCTGCTTTTCTCATTTAAACGCAAGTCTTCGAATAACCAGCCATCAATATGGCTTCCGTAAAATGCATAACACTACCAACGCACTAAACGCCATTAATACCCAGGGCGGTGCTCGTGCCCCTTGACCTTTCAAAGGCTTTTGAAACAGTCAACCAACTCACAATACTCCAAGACTTAGGTGTTCACAAAAGCTCCTTTACCACCAGAACGAGCCATCAACAGTTCCTGTGCCGACGACTGAACGATAATGGCAACAGGCCCATCTCCTAGCGTGTGTTTGTGTGAATTCCTGTCTAAATTTACAAAATGAGTTCAAACCCCGTGCATAACAACTTTGTCTATGAAAGAGCTTTTTCATTTTTCATTTATAACATTTGTTCATTTATAACATAGTCCGAACAACACAAACCACATACATATGTATGTATAATTATAAAAATTTTAAAGTTCAATTAATCAAATTTTTATCAATTTTCCAAATTTTTATACTCAGTTGAGCAGAGCTCACAGAGTATATTAAGTTTGATTGGATAACGGTTGGTTGTACATATATAAAGGAATCGAGATAGATATAGACTTCCATATATCAAAATAATCAGGATCGAAAAAAAATTTGATTGAGCCATGTCCGTCCGTCCGTCCGTCCCGTTAACACGATAACTTGAGTAAATTTTGAGGAATCTTGATGAAATTTGGTATGCAGGTTCCTGAGCACTCATCTCAGATCGCTATTTAAAATGCACGATATCGGACTATAACCACGCCCACTTTTTCGATATCGAAAATTTCGAAAAACCGAAAAAGTGCGATAATTCATTACAAAAGACAGATAAAGCGACGAAACTTGGTAGATGAGTTGAACTTATGACGCAGAATAGAAAATTAGTAAAATTTTGGACAATGGGCGTGGCACCGCCCACTTTTAAAAGAAGGTAATTTAAAATTTTGCAAGCTGTAATTTGGCAGTCGTTGAAGATATCATGATGAAATTTGGCAGGAACGTTACTCCTATTACTATATGTACGCTTAATAAAAATTAGCAAAATCGGAGAAGGACCACTTCCACTTAAAAAAGAAATTTTTTTAAAGTAAAATTTTAACAAAAAATTTAATATCTTTACAGTATATAAGTAAATTATGTCAACATTCAACTCCAGTAATTATATGGTGCAACAAAATACAAAAATAAAAGAAAATTTCAAAATGGGCGTGGCCAATTAACCAATCCTTTTGAAATTTGGTAGGGGCATAGATTTTACGACGTTAACTGTTTTCTATGAAAATGGGCGAAATCGGTTGATGCCACGCCCATTTTTTATACACAGTCGTCCGTCTGTCCTTCCGCATGGCCGTTAACACGATAACTTGAGCAAAAATCGACATATCTATAATGAACTTAATTCACGTGCTTACTTGAACTCACTTTATCTTGGTATGAAAAATGAACGAAATCCGACTATGACCACGCCCACTTTTTCCATATCGAAAATTACGAAAAATGAAAAAAATGCCATAATTCTATACCAAATACGAAAAAAGGGATGAAATATGGTAAGGTAATTGGATTGTTTTATTGACGCGAAATATAACTTTAGAAAAAACTTTATAAAATGGTTGTGACACCTACCATATTAAGTAGAAGAAAATGAAAAAGTTCTGCAGGGCGAAATAAAAAACCCTTAAAATCTTGTCAGGTATTACATATATAAATAAATTAGCGGTATCCAACAGATGATGTTCTGGGTCACCCTGGTCCACATTTTGGTCGATATCTGGAAAACCCCTTCACATATACAAATACAACCACTCCCTTTTAAAACTCTCATTAATTCCTTTAATTTGATACCCATATCGTACAAAATCATTCTATAGTCACCCCTGGTCCACCTTTATGGCGATATCTCGAAAAGGCGTCCACCTATAGAACTAAGCCCACGCCCTTTTAAAATACTCATTAACACCTTTCATTTGATACCCATATCGTACAAACATATTCTAAAGTCACCCATGTTCCACCTTTATGGCGATATCTCGAAAAGGCGAACACCTATAGAACGAATGCCCACTCCCTTTTAAAAATACTTTAACACCTTTCATTTGATACCCATATCGTACAAACAAAGTCTAGAGTCACCCCTTGGTCCACCTTTATTGCGATACCTCGAAAAGGCGTCCACCTATAGAACTAAGGCCCGCTCCCTTTTAAAATACTCATTAACTCCTTTCGTTTGATACCCATATTGCACAAACGAATTCTAGAGTCACCCCAGGCCCACCTTTATGGCGATATCTCGAAACGGCGTCCACCTAGTGAACTAAGGATTACTCCCTTTTAAAATACTCATTAACACCTTTCTTTTGATACC
>JARSSU010004389.1:0-45600 GCA_029619165.1 Eurosta solidaginis
AAACAAGTAAGGAAGGTTAAGTTCGGGTGTAACCGAACATTACATACTCAGTTGAGAGCTATGGTGACAACATAAGGGAAAATAACCATGTAGGAAAATGAACCGAGGGAAACCCTGGAATGTGTTTGTATGACATGTGTATCAAATGAAAGGCATTAAAGAGTATTTTATGAGGGAGTGGGCCATAGTTCTATAGGTGGACGCCATTTAGGGATATAGCCATAAAGGTGGATCAGGGTTGACTCTAGAATGCGTTTGTACGATATGGGTATCAAATGAAAGGTATTAATGAGTATTTTAAAAGGGCGTGGACCTAAGTTCTATAGATGGACGCCTTTTCGAGATATCGCCGTAAAGATGGACCAGGGGTGACTCTAGAATGCGTTTGTACGATATGGGTATCAAATGAAAGGTGTTAATGAGCATTTTAAAAGGGAGTAATCCTTAGTTCCATAGGTGGACGCCGTTTCGAGATATCGCCATAAAGGTGGACCAGGGGTGACCCTAGAATTTGTTTGCACAATATGGGCATCAAACGAAAGGTGTTAATGAGTATTTTAAAAGGGAGTGGGCCTTAGTTCTATAGGTGGACGCCGTTTCGAGATATCGCCATAAAGGTGGGCCAGGGGTGACTCTAGAATTCGTTTGTGCAATATGGGTATCAAACGAAAGGAGTTAATGAGTATTTTAAGAGGGAGTGGGCCTTAGTTCTATAGGTGGACGCATTTTCGAGGTATCGCAATAAAGGTGGACCAGGGGTGACTCTAGACTTTGTTTGTACGATATGGGTATCAAATGAAAGGTGTTAATGAGTATTTTTAAAAGGGAGTGGGCCTTCGTTTTATAGGTGTTCGCCTTTTCGAGATATCGCCATAAAGGTGGACCAGGGGTGACTTTAGAATTTGTTTGTATGATATGGGTATCAAATGAAAGGTGTTAATGATTATTTTAAAAGGGCGTGGGGCTTAGTTCTATAGGTGGACCCCTTTTCGAGATATCGCCATAAAGGTGGACCAGGGGTGACTCTAGAATTCGTTTGTGCAATATGGGTATCAAACGAAAGGAGTTAATGAGTATTTTAAGAGGGAGTGGGCCTTAGTTCTATAGGTGGACGCCTTTTCGAGATATCGCCATAAAGATGGACCAGGTGTGACTCTAGAATGCGTTTGTACGATATGGGTATCAAATGAAAGGTGTTAATGAGTATTTTAAAAGGGAGTAATCCTTAGTTCCATAGGTGGACGCCGTTTCGAGATATCGCCATAAAGGTGGGCCAGGGGTGACTCTAGAATTCGTTTGTGCAATATGGGTATCAAACGAAAGGAGTTTAATGAGTATTTTAAGAGGGAGTGGGCCTTTCTGGACCAGGGGTGACTCTAGACTTTGTTTGTACGATATGGGTATCAAATGAAAGGTGTTAATGAGTATTTTTAAAAGGGAGTGGGCCTTCGTTCTATAGGTGTTCGCCTTTTCGAAATATCGCCATAAAGGTGGACCAGGGGTGACTCTAGAATGAGTTTGTACGATATGGGTATCAAATTAAAGGTATTAATGAGAGTTTTAAAAGGGAGTGGTGGTAGTTGTATATGTGAAGGCGTTTTCCAGATATCGACCAAAATGTGGACCAGGGTGACCCAGAACATCATCTGTTGGATACCGCTAATTTATTTATATATGTAATACCTGCCAAGATTTTAAGGGTTTTTTATTTCGCCCTGCAGAACTTTTTCATTTTCTTCTACTTAATATGGTAGGTGTCACAACCATTTTATAAAGTTTTTCTAAAGTTATATTTCGCGTCAATAAAACAATCCAATTACCTTACCATTTTCATCCCTTTTTTCGTATTTGGTATAGAATTATGGCATTTTTTTCATTTTTCGTAATTTTCGATATCGAAAAAGTGGGCGTGGTCATAGTCGGATTTCGTTCATTTTCATACCAAGATAAAGTGAGTTCAGATAAGTACGTGAACTGAGTTTAGTAAAGATATATCGATTTTTGCTCAAGTTATCGTGTTAACGGCCATGCGGAAGGACAGACGGACGACTGTGTATAAAAACTGGGCGTGACATCAACCGATTTCGCCCATTTTCACAGAAAACAGTTAACGCCATAAAATCTATGCCCCTACCAAATTTCAAAAGGATTGGTTAATTTTTGTTCGACTTATGGCGTTAAAAGTATCCTAGACAAATTAAATGAAAAAGGGCGGAGCCACGCCCATTTTTAAATTTTCTTTTATTTTTGTATTTTGTTGCACCATATCATTACTGGAGTTGAATCTTGACATAATTTACTTATATACTGTAAAGATATTAAATTTTTTGTTAAATTTTACTTAAAAAATTTTTTTTTAAAAGTGGGCGTGGTCCTTCTCCGATTTTGCTAATTTTTATTAAGCGTACATATAGTAATAAGAGTAACGTTCCTGCCAAATTTCATCATGATATCTTCAACGACTGCCAAATTACAGCTTGCAAAAGTTTTAAATTACCTTCTTTTAAAAGTGGGCGGTGCCACGCCCATTGTCCAAAATTTTACTAATTTTCTATTTTGCGTCATAAGTTCAACTCATCTACCAAGTTTCGTTGCTTTATCGGTCTTTTGTAATGAATTATCGCACTTTTTCGGTTTTTCGAAATTTTCGATATCGAAAAAGTGGGCGTGGTTATAGTCCGATATCGTTCATTTTAAATAGCGATCTGAGATGAGTGCTCAGGAACCTACATACCAAATTTCATCAAGATACCTCAAAATTTACTCAAGTTATCGTGTTAACGGACGGACGGACGGACGGACGGACATGGCTCAATCAAATTTTTTTTCGATCCTGATTATTTTGATATATGGAAGTCTATATCTATCTCGATTCCTTTATATATGTACAACCAACCGTTATCCAATCAAACTTAATATACTCTGTGAGCTCTGCTCAACTGAGGACATTCCCTACTTTGTCTCCACAGCTCTCAACTGAGTATGCAATGTACGGTTACAGCCGAACTAGCCTTCTTACTTGTTTTGTTATTAGTTTATGTCAGAGAGGACCTCATTGACAAAGCAAGGTGGTCACAATGTCAATATCGTTTACTATGTAACGATTTGAAATTAGAATTTTTTACTATTTCATATGGTCATCACTTAATTTGACTTTATGCCCGTTGACTCTGGTCAACCTAGCACGGTTTTTCAATACCAAGAAAAATTTCGAAAAATATATGACTTATATGATATTGGATTGAGTTCTGTTTACAATGTCAACTTTTTTGTGACAACTTTTGCAAAGTACTCAAAAGAGTGGCGCACGAGCGAGTACACGGCTTGCCCCATCTTCAAGCGGCCACTGTGTATGTAGATACATATGTACAATGAACTCTGAGTCTACTTTCGATCAGTTATCCCAGCTCTAAGCGTAGTTACTTAATTTCGAGACATTATTTTCAAAATATTCCACAGCGTGGTGCCCGAATGCGCAATCGGCTGACTAATCCCTCAAGCCGCCACTGGGCATGTAGATCTGTATTTATTTAGAAAACTTTATCTGCAATTGCACTCAATCATATACTCATTTTAATTGTTTTGCGTTGCACTTGACTGACGATAATTTTCATGCATGAATAGTGCAATGTGTGGCAGCCGGAAAATAAAATCCAAAAATAAAAGGAAAAAAAATTTATTTGAAAAACCACCAGAAGTGAGACTAAAACAAAAGAAACAGACAAACGAAAAAAGTTGTCTAAGCCGGAAAATGCATTAAGGCACTTCAGGCAATTTGAAGTGGAAAAACAGATACTCTCCAAATCGAAGTGTTTGTCTGCGCCAAATGCAGCTGCCGCCGGCTGATGACGTTTGCAATAACAAAAAAAGGCTTACAACAATATACCCCACCACATCTTCGCCATAACTTAAAATTATGTTTCTAGAATTAGAAAAGCGTTAGTTAGCTTTTGGTTTATTTGCTTTAAGCATCGAGCCCTCCCATACAAACAAACTTTGCTTGTATAATCGCGTATTAGCTGACTTTATATACGCAAACATTTCGCTCATTTTGCAACAAAAACAAAAATATAATCTCGTTTGCTTTAAGCTATGCTTGTTATTCGTACATAGTTTTTGTTTTTTCTTATTGGTATAAATTATCCAGCACCTTAACGCCTGAATGAGCTTGAGCATATTATTATAGCATTTGAGTTTATATTTATTTGCTCGTCCATTGCCACGATGTTCGCGATTTCTCTTGCTATTACTACTTCTTAATGCAATATCCCTTTTGCAACAATTTATTGATTTCCGCCTGTCTTCGCGTACTCACAATTCTTCATCCCTTTATAAGCCGCGCAAGTTGTCCTTGTGGAAGCGTCTGTATGTGTGTGTGTGGGTGTTTGTGGGCGCTAGTTGGCTAGTGCAAGTTAAATTCTTACTGAAACGACTTAATAGGATTTGACTGCAATTTATTTCGTTTGCTTTCAATACACTCCATAAACTTATGTAAATCTTCTTGAATAGCGTAACGAATTGCAAAGAGCCAATTGTCGGCTATTGAACTGGAGTAGGAGGTGAACCGTGGGCAGTAATAGAATGCATGAATGAATTGAATTAGAAAATCTGAAGCGGTTTGGAAAAAACTTATTTGAAATCAGAACAAAAGACGCTGACAGTTTTTTTTATTCAAAAGAAGAATAACGATGAAAGCTTCGGCACTCCTTAAGTAAGTAGAAGGCACGATTTACCTTCGAGGAGATTAGGGTCGAGCTTATCTTACAATTTGACCGATTATGTCCATAGTGTTACCAGAATTTGTTTGACGAACAAACGGAAGAACCCCAATCTGGTGCCAGGACTTATGTTATAGAAAAACTCCGTTCTCTTGGCAAATACTTAAAGTTTCTAGAACCTAGCTTAATTGCTGCCTCGAGATTTGGCAACTCTGCTGGCCCTTATAGCTGGAACCTTGACCTGTCGAGCGCAGGACACGAATACACAACGTGCTCGACCATTTCTTCCTGCAGCTCGCATTTCCTGTACCTGCTGTTACTGACAAGGCCTAACTTATAAGCATGTGTCGCCAAAAGGCAGTGCAGCTAGTATGCCCATCGTGAGCCTTCAGTCTTCTTCTTCAGAGATATGAGCTAGTTGGTGAGTCTAATATCGTAGGCTTTACAAATGATCTTAGAACATTACAGCCCCCTTTTGTTCACGCCTTTCCTGCTAGATGGATCTCATGCAACTCCTGTATCCAATTTGCTCCGTGCTCATTTCAAATTTTTCTTTCAAATCGACGGGACCAAACCGAAATATTTTATGCAGACTCCGAACGGCAGGTGCAGATGAATTTTCACTGAGAGCTTTTCATGTCAGAAGTACACTCGGAGTGTTTGCCAGACCGCTGCCGGGGGCATACACGCTTAGAAAAACTTTTTTCCTATTGAAAAAAACTTCTTACTAAATTTTGATGCTGATTTTCCCGGGACTTGAACGCAGGGCCTTGGGTGTGGTAGGTGGAGCGCGCTACATCCACACCACGGCGGCCGTGAAGACTCCTACCCATTAAATGTTCCAAGTATTAAAGCAAAGTCTTCTCAAAATAATCTTAAACAAAAAAACAAATTTAACGGATCAAAATCAATTCACTGTGTCATATTAAATAAAAAATTAAGTCGTAGCAATCCAATGTTGAGCGAATGACCGTATGACACAATTAAGGCTTGATTCAGGGTGCCATACTCCAAAGTCCTCATAACGGTAGCGACGATGGTTTAATGATTTCACAAACATTTAACACTCAATAGATGTTGTGGCGAATATTCTACACTCCATTATGCACACCATAAAAATTTACCCTGCAGTAAAATCAACTAGTTGTAGACTGCCGCATAATTAGTAGCAAACCCAACTAGCCAGAAGTGATCAAGTGAAGCTCTAGAGCCTTTTTATGTATTGAAGCGAAGCGGAAGGGCTTAACGTCAACTTTCACTTGGTTCCTGTATTTGGGTTCTTGCATGACTTGACCGAAAAGCTCATCTTAGGCTGGAATAATCTAGCAAGTGGAAATCAGCCGACCTCAAGCACGCAACGATGATATTATTTGACAAACTCAATAGGATAATTAAACGATGCCACAACTAAGCAAAATTCTGATGTTGCCATTGTTGTCTTTCAGCTACTGAAAATAAGTCATTATTTGAGAAAAGAATAGGAGGAGGGTCTGAAGAGTGATAGAGACATTACAGCCTACTCAGATGATTCAAAATTGGAAAAAGGAACTGAGGCTCGTGTGTACTAAATGCATTACAGATTGGCATCCAGGCAGAGGTCTCTATCGCATAAAGAGCAGCTAGTAAGCTTCAGCCACGGTATCAGATATCAATTTTGTGTTCATTGTCGACAGCTTAAGGACAGTATACTTAAACTTGATAAAACCGGATACTGTAAAGAAGTGTCGAGCTTTGCTGGCATAGTGAGCAATGTCTTCCTTTGCTGGGTCCCCGAGCGAAATAGCATTGAAGGGAAGGATTTTGCTTATAAGATGACCAGAAATGGCTCCGAAATGATGCGAAAAGCTCCATACGAAACACCACATATCTCCGAAGAGAAAGCGAAAAACATCATATTGGGGCAACGATCTTACTATAAGCCCACTGTGATTATTGTGGTATCGCAAGGCGCTTATGGTGATTTTTGGGGAGAAAGGGATGAGCTTTCGTCACTGACTTTAAAAAAAAATGCAGCCATAAAAGGTAACTGCGCTATAGCATTGATGTTGCGACGAGGGCGTATAGTAACAAACTCTGTCGGCAGAAGTAGACAATGAGAGTAAGAATATGATTTGATTTATAACTTACACTATTTCGTGCATTGAAAGTAAGAAGACTTAGATTCTTTGTGATTCTTTTCGACAGTTTTGCCAGAGGTGCTGCTTAAGTTGTACTGGGCAAATCAAGTGGTTCATTGTATGTATAAAATTAAATGGTATCTCATTGCACGAATGTGCTTCACCCGGCACTAACCGATGCCATTCATAATAGGCAAAATGTTTCCGAGTGTGGGAAGTTTCAATGCGCGACCTTTTAACCTAAATCATCTAATATCTAGAAGCGAAGTTGCGTGTTCCCACCACTATTTCTAGGACAGCCGACCACAAAAGTTATTGTGACGAATATTAGCAACACTAAGGGATACTATCATCTCTAAGCCGATACTAAGCAGTGACTTGTATGCACATAACCAAATCAATCATTATGTCTACATATATGTACGTACACGCAGCGGAGAGAGCGCACAAACACATGCATATATCTGAGATACTCACAAAGTAGGCAATAATTAGTGCAAGTATCACTCACATATGCACGCGCATATGAGAAGCTATAAACGCAGTTATAGCTGGTAATTTTATAGCTGATAACTAACTAGTAAGTTTTGGAAATAGAAGCGCCTAGGAATATGTCAACGAGGAAACCGCACAGTATCAAAGCAGCAACAGTTGAGGCACGACAATCAGTTTGGTTTAAGCAAACTATCAGTTGCGAAGTATAAAGCCTATTGTGAAGTACTTTAATAAAGGCCATTTTGCATTATTGAATAGTGGAGTTAATTATTCAACAGTTTAGTGATTCGAACGGTAGTAGAAGGTTGAAAATAAGCAGAATTCCACTAAATTCGATACAATATCAATTAGTGCTAAATTAGTCAACGAAATTGATTAGGCGTTCCTAGTGCGGCCTTTTAATAAGTGTATTTTAGCTGTTGTTTATGTTGCAACAATAAAATCACTCACGGTACGTTCCGATATATGTGCATCAAGGTACTAGTTAGGAAGCTGTACACAGTATGCGATACATTCGAATACTCTCATACGCATGGCTCGGGGGCTATTTTGGCAGCAGCTTTCCGGAGCGCGAGAGACGGTGAGCGATTGACCTTGTTTACCACTATACAGTGGATGGTGTAGTTTATCAGTCGACAGCAAAATTTGCAAACACAATCGCAAGAGTATGCGAGGTACTGAGGAAGACAAGCTCTGCAGTAAAATACTGTAACGAATTTACTTGCAAATCCTCTTATTTGCCCTTTTGCTAAGTTCGTATCACTAAACTGTTTAATAAATAACTCCAATATTGAATAATGGAAAAATACCTTTATTAAAGTACTTCGCAATAACACTTATACTCTTCAACTAGCTGGCTTAATAACCAAACTGATAGCTTAAAGGAAACTGACATTCAAAATAATACTGCTATTGCTCGCTAGATAGCGTCCCAATCGAAAAACTGCTTGACAGCTCAAATCAAACTGAATTACTTTGTACTCGCTTGCGCCGCTTTTATAGTTTACGCTGCATACATCTAGGCTCTTCTATTTCCAGAACTTACCAACTATTTCGTGTGTTTATAGTTCTCATATAGTTTCTACTTGTTTACAATTGTCTACTTTTCAGCGTCTCTCAGATGTATGTGAGTTTGTAGTTTACAGTCTCTCGCACACACATAGGCGTATAAGTAAATGCATCTGTGTGTGACATCTCTCGGCTGCCTTATATATGTGTATACATGATTTGATTATTGACGTAAATACCGCTTAGCATGGCCTTAGCATCGCCTTAGTGATGGTATAGCTTAGTGATGCTAATATCCGTGACAATACGAAGAGATTCGGAACTATGACAATGCGGTGGCGGTATGATAGCGAGCACCAAAGGTAGACGTAGTTGCAAAAAGGGTACTCGGTCGGCAAAAACTAGCCGCCGCATTGATAGCGCGTAATACTATAAGGGAACGATGACACCGTAGGCGATGAAGCGTGCCAGTAGCGAAACCGATGGAATGGAATGACAGAGGAGCTGCAGATATCGGTTTTTTTAGGAGGGTTTCTGTCAAAGTGTGATGCTACGTTTGACGACTGTTTGAACTCTGTTTAGTGCTGTAGCACTCACTGAACAGCACTGCGCCAAAACTGCAAGCTGTATGAAAGGCGCAAGAAAAGGAAAGAAATGACGCTAGTGAAATCAACAAATAGGTTTTGTTGTTTTTATATTCACATACGTTCTGTAAAATTGATCGCATTATGGTTAGTTCAACCGAGTGTTTTGACAAGTCAGTTCAACAGAAGAGAACTATTGGTCTCAAGTTAACAATATTCTGTTAAAACTACAGATTCCTACTTGAACATATTTTTCTGTTAGAAGTATCTGATTTTCATTAGTAATTTTAACAGAAAACAACTGCTATTAATATGCAAAAGCATCAGCTGATTTCAAAGAAAAAATTACGATCACGGCGCTCTATTCTTTGTTCTTTTCACCATTGTGCAACAGAAATCTCAGTCATTTCAACAGCTTCTTGTAATTCTACTATTGACGGAAATCTGTTATTTTAACAGTTTTCATTGGTATCCTTAGGGTGGCAGTAATAGATGTTAAGTTAACAGAGCTATAGCTTATATATGATGCAATTTTTTTTGTTGATTTGACTGCTGAAACATTCAATTCAGAATCAACAATTTGTGCAAAGTTGATTCATTATCTTTTTTCGATGGGTAAGAATTGACGGAAATTTTGATTGATTCGATCCGTAGTTTGTTTGATTTTAACAGCTTTTTTTTTAAGTACAGGCTGAACTTGTTGCGACGATTTATCGGATGAGGAGAAGTGCGTCCTACAGGCACAGTGGTTGCCCCTTTCGCTTAACAATCGGTCTTACGGCGGATCAGAGCTGAAGGGAAGGAGCCAAATTGTCATAAACTAGCGAGCCTCTCTCACTTCACTGGGCGAAAGAAGCAGAAAGCCGTGTGACCCGCTGTCTAAGCGAAGCGAAGGCTAGCCCATGTCATGACACCACCCCCTCTCACACAATTAAATCTTCCGCACCTTCAACCGCCATACGACGTCAAGAAAGTGCCTCAAGGTTTCACTCAAACCTTGAACCCTTTAGTAACAAATTTCTTCCTATAACTACTCCTTTTACTCATCATCTTGGCTTTCTACTACAGGGTACACAAACCTACTCCACATCCACATAGAGTTTCGCATTGAATGCACTTTCATTAAATTGTTAGATTTTTATGTTTATCAGCAAATGGGGAGTTGTTAGTTGAGCCAAACCATTGCCATATCTCAGAATTGTGGTTACACGATGAAAGTAAAACAAAAGTGGAACGCAGAGAAGCGATGATGATTCTGAATTTTCGATAAAACTTAATAGGGTGTGGTGGCCCATTGAGTTGTGTTTTACTTCATACTTCAGGGCGTTGCTTCAGGGCTTTATGCATCCTTATATATATAAATAAATCCGTGTGAATTACAAGCAAACACAATTACTTTAGTTTCTTATTAAAGCTTTAATCCCCAGTTGGATATCGTGTACGAGAACACACACACACACACAGGTACATAGACACCTTTCTATATATATGCTTAAGCATACAAAGTCAACGGTAAAGCCAATTATAACTACAGTTTATTTTAGTATGAGCTGCTGCATGTTTTTGTAATTTTCGTGGTAAAACTTGCGGTGGTGTTGCGAGGTTGGCTTGATATATTTGTAGTTTCATATAGAAGCAAAGCCTTGTTTCCACCGGAATGAAAACCATGCAACTCCCACAGTTCGCGGTCTATCTGAGACTTGGTTTATAAGGATACTTTCCCTAAGAAACTTTTGATAAAATGCTGTACGTAGCACAAATTTGGATTCCTTGCTCTAAGGTGGTCAGCATGTATGCCCATTCGTACGTCTGAGGATGCAAGATGGGGAACTCGACTGGTTTTATAGTAGCGGTTTTGATTATGGGAGGCTACCAAAGAGTTATCAAGTTGTATCGAATGTGTTAAACCGACCATTTTGGTTTTGGTCACCTTTAGCCTGCCAGCTTCTTCTGTATTTTATGGAAATCGTGCCCACAAATAGCGAATAAAAAATTTTGATAAAATAACCTCCGAAGATAGTTAAGGCTGGCCTTCCTTCCAATTTTCGTCGTGCTTCTATTAATTTTTCCTACCTTCTGAGAAACTTTTCATGGCAGAAATACACTCGGAGTATTTACCAAATCACGGCCGAGGGCGCTTCCTTCAACAGAAATTTCCGCAAAAGAGGGTATTAACGGCTTCTGATTTAAAGCTTGTAATACTTATAAAATTTATTCTCTTAAATAGGGGCGGTACTACACAAGTTTTGAGGTGAAATATCAGTAAATTTACTTGGGCGTTGATTTTTTTACTAGCAGTAGACTTTAAAAGCACATTTTTTCAGTGTGCGTGATCGCCAACCGATTTAGCCAGATATTTTATGGAATTTAATTTACGGATGGAAAAATTTTCAAATTTTCTTCTTCTAAATGTGGGCGGCTCCACGCTCATTTTGCAAGGTTTTACCAATTTTTGCTATTTTCTTCATAAAGTCAACCCACATATAAAGTTTCACCACTTCATCTGTCTATGGGAATGAATTATCGCATTTTTCTATTTTCCAAAATTTCTATATCGATTTTTAATTGGGCGCGGTTTTACGTTATCGTTCATTTTCCCAATGCATATTTATTGCAGTTAGGACAACCTTTCTGTCAAGTGAACTTTTCATATTCTAAATGTGGGCAATGCCAAGACCATTTTTATACTCAGTTGAGCAGAGCTCACAGAGTATATTAAGTTTGATTGGATAACGGTTGGTTGTACATATATAAAGGAATCGAGATAGATATAGACTTCCATATATCAAAATAATCAGGATCGAAAAAAATTTGATTGAGCCATGTCCGTCCGTCCGTCCGTCCGTCCGTCCGTTAACACGATAACTTGAGTAAATTTTGAGGTATCTTGATGAAATTTGGTATGTAGGTTCCTGAGCACTCATCTCAGATCGCTATTTAAAATGAACGATATCGGACTATAACCACGCCCACTTTTTCGATATCGAAAATTTCGAAAAACCGAAAAAGTGCGATAACTCATTACAAAAGACAGATAAAGCGACGAAACTTGGTAGATGGGTTGACGTTATGACGCAGAATAGAAAATTAGTAAGATTTTGGACAATGGGCGTGGCACCGCCCACTTTTACAAGAAGGTAATTTAAAAGTTTTGCAAGCTGTAATTTGGCAGTCGTTGAAGATATCATGATGAAATTTGGCAGGAACGTTACCACTATTACTCTATATGTGCTAAATAAAAATTAGCAAAATTGGATGAAGAACACGCCCACTTTTTAAAAAAAAATTTTTTAAATTCAAATTTTAACAAAAAATTTAATATCTTTACTGTATATAAGTAAATTAAGTCAAAATTCAACTCCAGTAATGATATGATGCAACAAAATACAAAAATAAAAGAAAATTTCAAAATGGGCGTGGCTCCGCCCATTTTCATTTAGTTTGTCTAGAATACTTTTATTGCCATAAGTCGAACAAAAATTTACCAATCCTTCTCAAATTTGGTAGGAGCATAGATTCTATGACGGTAACTGTTCTCTGTGAAAATGGGCGAAATCGGTGGAAGCCACGCCCAGTTTTTATACACAGTCCACCGTCTGTCCTTCCGCTCGGCCATTAACACAATAACTTGAGCAAAATCCGATATATCTTCACTAAACTTAGCCCACGTACTTACCTGAGCTCACTTTTTCTTGGTATAAAAAATGGGCGAAATCTGACCATAACCACGCCCACTTTATCGATATCGAAAATTACGAAAAATGAAAAAAATGCCATAATTCTATACCAAATACGAAAAAAGTGATGAAACATGGTAACTGGATTGGTTTATTGACGCAAAATATAACTTTGTAAAAAACTTTGTAAAATGGGTGTGACACCTACCATATTAAGTAGAAGAAAATGAAAAAGTTCTACAAGGCGAAATCAACAGCCCTTGGAATCTTGGCAGGAATACTGTTAGTGGTATTGCATGTATAAATAAATTAGCAGTACCCGACAGATGATTTTCTGGATCACCTGGTCCACATTTTGGTCGATATCGCGAGAACGCCTTCACATATACATCTAAGGGCCACTCGCTTTTAAAACCCTCATTAATACCTTTAATTTGATATCCATATCGTACAAAAACATACCAGAGTCACTCCTGTCCCACCCTAATGGCGATATCTCGAAAAGGCGTCCACCTATAGACCTAGTGTCCACTCCCTCTTAAAATGCTCAGTAACACCTTTCGTTTGATACCCATATCGTACAAACATTCTAGAGTCACCCCTGGCCCACCCTAATGGCGATATCTCGAAAAGGCGTCCACCTATAGACCTAATGCCCACTCCCTCTTAAAATGCTCAGTAACACCTTTCGTTTGATACCCATATCGTACAAACATTCTAGAGTCACCCCTGGCCCACCCTAATGGCGATATCTCGAAAAGGCGTCCACCTATAGACCTAATGCCCACTCCCTCTTAAAATGCTCAGTAACACCTTTCGTTTGATACCCATATCGTACAAACATTCTAGAGTCACCCCTGGCCCACCCTAATGGCGATATCTCGAAAAGGCGTCCACCTATACACCTAATGTCCACTTCCCTCTTAAAATGCTCAGTAACACTTTTCGTTTGATACCCATATCGTACAAACATTCTAGAGTCACCCCTGTCCCACCCTAATGGCGATATCTCGAAAAGGCGTCCACCTATAGACCTAATGCCCACTCCCTCTTAAAATGCTCAGTAACACCTTTCGTTTGATACCCATATCGTACAAACATTCTAGAGTCACACCTGGCCCACCCTAATGGCGATATCTCGAAAAGGCCTCCACCTATAGAACTAAGGATTACTCCCTTTTAAAATACTCATTACCACCTTTCATTTGATACCCATATCGTACAAACACATTCTAGAGTCACCCTGGCCCACCCTAATGGCGATATCTCGAAAAGGCGTCCACCTATAGACCTAATGCCCACTCCCTCTTAAAATGCTCAGTAACACCTTTCGTTTGATACCCATATCGTACAAACATTCTAGAGTCACCCTTGGTCCAGCTTTATGGCGATATCTCGAAAAGGCGTCCACCTATAGAACTAAGGATTACTCCCTTTTAAAATACTCTTTACCACCTTTCATTTGATACCCATATCGTACAAACACATTCTAGAGTCACCCTGGCCCACCCTAATGGCGATATCTCGAAAAGGCGTCCACCTATAGACCTAATGCCCACTCCCTCTTAAAATGCTCAGTAACACCTTTCGTTTGATACCCATATCGTACAAACATTCTAGAGTCACCCTTGGTCCCACCCTTTATGGCGATATCTCGAAAAGGCGTCCACCTATAGAACTAAGGATTACTCCCTTTTAAAATACTCATTACCACCTTTCATTTGATACCCATATCGTACAAACACATTCTAGAGTCACCCTGGCCCACCCTAATGGCGATATCTCGAAAAGGCGTCCACCTATAGACCTAATGCCCACTCCCTCTTAAAATGCTCAGTAACACCTTTCGTTTGATACCCATATCGTACAAACATTCTAGAGTCACCCTTGGTCCAGCTTTATGGCGATATCTCGAAAAGGCGTCCACCTATAGAACTAAGGATTACTCCCTTTTAAAATACTCTTTACCACCTTTCATTTGATACCCATATCGTACAAACACATTCTAGAGTCACCCTGGCCCACCCTAATGGCGATATCTCGAAAAGGCGTCCACCTATAGACCTAATGCCCACTCCCTCTTAAAATGCTCAGTAACACCTTTCGTTTGATACCCATATCGTACAAACATTCTAGAGTCACCCTTGGTCCACCTTTATGGCGATATCTCGAAAAGGCGTCCACCTATAGAACTAAGGATTACTCCCTTTTAAAATACTCCTTACCACCTCTCATTTGATACCCATATCGTACAAACACATTCTAGAGTCACCCCTGGCCCACCCTAATGGCGATGTCTCGAAAAGGCGTCCACCTATAGACCTAATGCCCACTCCCTCTTAAAATGCTCAGTAACACCTTTCGTTTGATACCCATATCGTACAAACATTCTAGAGTCACCCCTGGCCCACCCTAATGGCGATATCTCGAAAGGGCGTCCACCTATAGACCTAATGCCCACTCCCTCTTAAAATGCTCAGTAACACCTTTCGTTTGATGCACATATCGTACAAACACATTCTAGAGTCACCCCTGGCCCACCCTAATGACGATATCTCGAAAAGGCGTCCACCTATAGACCTCATGCCCACTCCCTCTTAAAATGCTCAGTAACACCTTTCGTTTGATACCCATACCGTACAAACATTCTAGAGTCACCCCTGGCCCACCCTAATGGCGATATCTCGAAAAGGCGTCCACCTATAGACCTAATGCCTACTCCCTCTTAAAATGCTCAGTAACACCTTTCATTTGATTCCCATATCGTACAAACATATTCTAGAGACACCCCTGGTCCACCTTTATGGCGATATCTCGAAACGGCGTCCACCTATGGAACTAAGGATCACTCCTTTTCAAAATACTCATTAACAGCTTTCATTTGATACCCATATCGTACAAACACATTATAGAATCACCCCTGGTCCACCTTAATGGGGACATCTCGAAAAGGCGTCCACCGATAGACCTAAGGCCCACTCCCTCTTAAAATGCTCAGTAACACCTTTCATTTGATACCCATATCGTACAAACAAATTCTAGAGTCAGCCCTGGTCTACCTTTATGGCGATATCCCTAAATGGCGTTCATCCATAGAACTATGGCCTACTCTCTCTTAAAATACTCTTTAATACCTTTCATTTGATACACATGTTATACAACCACATTCCAGGGTTACCCCAGATTGATTTTCCTTATTTTGTCTCCATAGCTCTCAACTGAGTATGTTATGTTCGGTTACACCCGAACTTAGCCTTCCTTACTTGTTTTATTATACCTTTCATGACCATGAAATGGTATATTAACTTTGGTCCGATGTTTGTAACGTTGAGAAATATTGAAGATGGACTCACCATTATGTATTCCGAATTGATCAGGGTGACGAACTGAGTTGATATATCTATGTCCGTCTGTCCATCCGTCCGTCCGTCTGACCGTCTGTCTGTTTGAACGCATACTAGTTCCTCAAATTTTGAGATATCTCAATGAAGTTTGGCACAAGGATGTATTTTTGTATTATATTTGACATTTGTCGGATCCGGTAGGATCGGACCACTAAAACATATATCTCCCATACAACCGATCGTTCAGATAAGACGATTTTGGGCATTACTGCCGCAATTTAGAAAGTATAAACGTGAAACTCGGTGATATATACTCTAATATATCATAGAATATATCCTGAAAAAATCACTTTGATCGGAGGTATATTTATGTAGTATGTACCTATCTCATACAACCGATCGTTCAGATAGAACGATTTTTGGCAATTTTTCCCTTAATTTGCAATATAAAAACGTGAAACTTGGTGATATATATACTCCAATATATCATAGAAGATTTCCTGTAAAAATCATTTCGATCGGAGCTATATATAATATATATCCCATACAACCGATCTTTCAGTTGCCATTTTTATTTTATATTTATTCTAAAAATAGTTTAGGTATGTACATCTGTTCACTATATTATCTTATACAGCGCATTAGTTGGGAATGGGATAAGATTATTGTTCAGCCCCATTCATGAAAGGTGTGAAGTCTTCGGCACAGCCGAAGACAGTCCCGTCCTTACTTAATTTTTTTTAAATTTTTTTCATAAGGTCAATCAGCATATCAGGTTCCACCATCATTACTGTGTTTGGTAATCAACTTTATCATTTTTTGCATTTTAGAATTTTTCGATTTTTCTTAAATAAGGGCGTTGTTGCCAACTGATTTTTGTTATTTTCATGCAGTTAATGTATAATGGCAGGGACAGCCCCGTTGCTCAATTTCAACAGGATATCTTCAGTGTCTTGCCATTTACGGCTTGGAACATTTTCAATCTTTCTTCTAATAAATGTAGGCGTTGCCATGTCCTTTTTCCAAAATTTTTGCAAATCTTTCTTTTTTGTCAAAATTTCAACTTAGGTATCAAATTTCAAAACTTTATCGGGCTTTGATAATGACTTAACGCATAATTTGCATTTTTTGAAATGTTCGATATCGGCATGGCTATCTATTCTGGGTCCAGATAAGCCAGTATACTGAATTGCGGGCGGAAGGATTGTCGGACGGTCATGGCTAAATCAAAATATTTTTCGATGCTGATAAGTTCGATATAAAGAGGTATATATCTTTCTCGATTCCTTTAGGCCATTACGTATTATACGTATGATACCATATCGCTGTTTACTTAAGAATTATTACTGTCACCCTTAGAATACAGATGAAATATGTTAAATTAACAGATTTTGGACAAAATAAGAATAACAGTAAAGGATGCTGATATGACAGAGATTTCTGTAGCACTATGAACATAAGAACAAAGAAGTGAGTGCCCTGAGCTGATATATTTGCATAATATTGAGATTTGAACGCCTTTGAAAGGATCATTGAAATCGGTTGTTTTAACAAAAAAATCAGTCAGATTGATTAAGAATCTGCAACTTTTACAGATGCTACTAATTTAATTAAATTCGTTCTCTTTTTTGTTAAATTAACAATAAAGCGATCAACTTTGTGGAACGACTGTCAATTTAAGAAAGAAAAAACACAATTTGTTGATTTTACTAACCTTCTTCGATGATGGTCATTAGTCAACTGTATGTTATCAACAATAAGTTACTATAAAATTCAAGAAATTTCTAAGCCATTTTCTTATTACCTCTTCTCAGCTGTTAAAAAGGTAGAGACTGCATCGGTTACTTGATGCGTAGGTTTCTCCGTGCAGATATGAGAAAAAATTTATCGCCAAACAAGCTTTTAGATTGCTACAATGGTACATGTGTTCATTGTTGCAGCCCCCTTGTTTTATTTAGTATAGTTGATGCAGACACCCAGAGGCTCATTTTACGACAACTTCCTAAAATGTTTAGAGTGTAAGCTACTTATGAAACTGACCTTGTAGCCATTTACATTTAATATTTTTGGCTTTAAATGCAATCAACAAGACTTAGTATTTTTGTGGTTATAAGCAATAAGTACAAGGTTAAATACATATTATAGTATACCACAAACTTTTAGTAGCATGAACTCATGCCGTATAATACGCTTGAAAATAAGAATTTTTACTTTACGCCTTCCTTTTTCTTGTGGACTGAAATATGCGTTTCCCTTAAATACCCAGACAGTATAATACTTCCGATATAAAATTAAAAGTCTAAGATATAGAAATCTTCAGACTTATCCTTAAGGTAGGCCTTGTACAGCATCCCTTACACCGTTTGCCTTCAGCTCACGCATTCCATCTAAGTTAAGGTCTATATACAGTTAAACTTTACTTAGAAATGAAAACCTTATCATTTCGCTTACTAGGTAATTTGGATCTGGTTTTCATCCTGGGACTTCGGACCTATACGTTTTATATCTTTCATTGTTGATGGGGTGTTCAATAATGCTTGATAATAAGCGACAGAAAATTGTTTCTCTGAGTATGAGCGACCCTATTGCGAACTAATTAGATTCCGCGACGTTTTTCAGAATCCCAGCTGATAATCAGTGAGATATTAAGGTTACATCACACTGGGGGTCGGCAGAAGTATGCCCCATCACTACTTTTCTGGTTGTGTTGAGTATTGCCCACTTTTAACATAATGCTTACGCCTCAATCCAACCCATTTAAAACCCAGTTCCCAAAGGGAAAAGAAAGAATAACAACAAAACAGTTCCGCCATATTGCCGAGAATAGTCCGAAATAGTCCTGAAATGATCACTAAATGAATGCATTATAGACCGGAAATGATCCGCAACTGACCCCGTGAAAATTCTGAAATGGTCACGAAAACAATTCTAAAATGTTCCAGAGATAGTACTGAAGTAGTATCAAAACTGCCTTAAAATATATTCCAAATTATTTCGAAAACAATCCCTTGACGAACACTTAAACACTCCCAAATCAATATGGGTAATATCACGAAATTTTTTCGGAACTGTAACAAGGTTAGGTGATAGCGAACTTCCCACAATTCCACTCATAGTGATTTTTTAGTGCTCTCAGTAATTGCCGTACATTCGTTTAACCACATTACTTCCTAGTAGTCCTCAACGCACCACTTCCTTTTTCTGTTGAACTTAAGTAGGAGGGAAAGATCAACCTTACCAACCACAGCCAGAATGTCGCATTACAGTGCGCCCAGAAACCTTGGTCGTCCAGTTTGCTGTCCTGAAATTCATATTTGGTTCATTTCCACATGCTGGATTTCCTCAATGGTAGAGCCGTTATACCAAGTTGTCCACAAAACTGTGTGGAAAGAGTCTTGAAAACATTACCGCAATTGTGCCTAAGAGATCCCGAAACACTCTCGAAATTATACTTATACGTGATTTTAATAGTGATTTTTTAGTAATCCAGAAGACTGCTGCATATGTAAAAAAAATGCCTGAAAGCCAGGATTTTCAAACAAATATCGGATGATAGGGGAGACGGGGAATTGCCGTCGTCTTATCGGCCATTAAACACGCTTGCCACGGTCGGAAAAGCCTCCTAAAACAACAACTGATAGCAGTCATTGAAGACGAAACAGGTCAGTCCTACCGGCAGCATGGGCTCCGCAAAGGCCATTCCACAATAGATGGCCTAGCATAGGTTACAAATACTGTAAGAAAATCCGGAGCGCCGTGCTACCAAGCAAGGCCGATTGTTTAGCCAGTCACGCTCGACGTGAAAAATGCCTTCAGGTGCAAGCTCGATGTGGTAAAGCACACTTTCAAGCTGTCCTCTTATTTACTTGCCATATTATAATGCTATTTAAAAAGATCTACGACTCACGAGCAATACAAATCAAGGTCTGAGAACAGTGAGGATAACAGGCGGAGTAGCCCAGGAATCGATGTCAGGTCCCGGCCTCTGGAATGCTCTGTATAACAGCCTCCTTCGCTTGCACATTCAGAAAGCACTTTTCTTGTCACTTTGACAGACGACGTGACTGCCGTTATTACAGCACGGAACTGCGGGCTTAAGTTAGGTTGAACTGGCCGGTCCATGACCACCCCACATAGACTGAATGAGTCCGTAGTGTAACCAGAAGTTTATTTTAACTGCGAGCTTGCGCAGACTAATTAAACGAAATAATACCAAACTTAGATAGTATTCCTCACGAGTTATCACCATAATCAATATAATGGCTAGGGAACAGCAAGCAAAAACAAGCAGCGCAATGAATTACCTTGAGGCGACAGTAACGGCACTGCAGGGGTGCAGGAAAGTGGACCAGTGAACTGACCCTCAAGCCGGAGTTATGGCTGGAGCGGCCACATGGAGAGATCGACTTCTACCTGACTTAAATTTTAACTGGCCACGGTTGAAGATTCAAACTGCCTATATTGTGGGCTCATGGACGACGCACGCCACACATTTTTACGATCACTTTGAACAGCAACGGAGAAAAGAATAAGTAATACTAGGCATTCTTTTGCGGGCAGTGTCATCAATTAAATGACCTGTGGATGTAACAGAGGGGGTATGGTTGGAAACTTATCTTAAAACGATCCAGAGTACAATCCTGAAAAGATACAGAGATGGTCCCGATGTTATCCCGAAATGGTCCAGAGATAGTTCCAAATGATCCGAATGGTTCTGGAGGACGTTATTGCTGATTGGAGCCGCCTCAATAAAAAGCCAAGCACCGAAACACCCCATTTAGGCTCCATTTCATACCTGAGCATATCTTAAAGCAATGCTGGGCAAGCGATTATTTCACATGAGAAGACAAGTTCACGAAAATAAATGTTTATTTACCCTGAAAACAAAACAACTTGAAACGCACACAAGAACTTAGGGCAATGGGCATGTTGTTGTTATCTACACAAACATCAACAAAATCCAATGTAAAACCAATAACAAACGAGAAACTTATTACGCATAATATTGGCATAATACGAATTTTCTAAAAAGGCAAACTTTTAATACGTAGGAAATGGGAAGAATGAGGACATTGCAATAAAGTGTCAGCCGTTTAAAGGAAAGAGTAACTGATACATACATAGGCACATGCATATATGTACATATGGATGTATTTATCTAAAGCTGTCACTCATAGATCTGCAAAATGTCAATATGTGTTAGTAATACAGCGAAATTCCCCATTACGGACAGTCCTTATAACTGGACAGCTCCAATAACCGGACAAATTTTGGGCACACAGGTTTTCATTCATTTCTTCTTACAAATATCATCCTAATAACCGGACGCGGACAAAGTATTTCAAACCATTTTCATAAAAAAAATTTCTCATAACGGACAAAATTCAAAAATATATAAGCAAGCTTTGTTGTTCATTACAAAAATGCAAATAGGTGATTCCCCTTTTAACATGTGTGCACACATTCAAGCCGTGTGTTCCAAATTAAGGGTAGTTTTCCATTCAGTTTGTTAAATCAGTTGGATGCGAATGGTTGCGTTTAAAGTTCGTAATAATATGGGGCCGAAAAGAAGGTACTTTCTATTAAAAAAAATGGAAATTATTAATGTTTTCGAAAAAGAAAAATTATCAGTACGTGAAAATGCAAAAGGTAGAGTACAGTGAGCTCAAAAATTTAATGGTAGTAGGTACACGTTTCTTTTGCTTTGAAAGGTTTAATATTGGCAAAACAAAAGCTGCTGAAATCAATAAAAAATAAAGAAAAAGTCGTTCTAAATGGGAGTCTCGAGTTAATGTTCATCAAAAGCGAAGTTGTCTTAAAGAAGGCGGCTTTGAAATAGACAAGATGTGTTTAATTGATTCGCTAAGGCTAGAAGTCGTGCTAAACGGCTGGAGATAAGGAGCTGCTTTGTTATAAGTCAAAGCAGCCCGTCCTCGATCTTTCAAACATGTTCCAATCGCAAAACTGCCATTGGATCGGTAGTATAATAAAAAGCATGGATGACTCGAGAAGTAATGAGTGAAGGCTGCAGCAGTTCAATCGAAGAATGAAAGTCCAGAATCGAAAAATTATTTTGTTTTTAGATAACGCAGCTTCTCATCCAAAGGAATTAAACTAATCAATATAAAAATTATTTTCTTGCCGCCAAATACAACGGCAGTTAGCCAAAACCCTTGATCAAGGTATAATCCAAAATTTTAAAAGTTGTATAGAAGCTTAGTTTTAAAACACTTGCTATCTAAAATTCACAACACAAGTTCAGTCTCAGAGCTCTCAAAATCGATTATGTTAGAGTGTATTCACCAAAGCATCTTGGGATAAAGTGGAAGCCACAACTGTCCGAAATTGCTTCCGTAAAGCAGGCTTTTTGGAAAACTTATGAGGATCTTCCAGGTTTTGATCCCGAAGATGACATTCCACTGGCAATCTATACTATGCTTCAGGAAGGACTAAATTGGCAAATGATTTGGAAGGTTTTCTCCAAATGGATCAAAATGTTTTCATTGAGGACAATAATATAGAAATTTAATTTGACCAACAAGCTGATACTGTGGACATAGGTGATTCAGAAGATGAATTTTCAGAAGAAATAAGTGAGCCTATAACACCATATGATGAGGCTTGATTGGCGGCTTAAACTGCAAAAAATGACTATGTAGCTTTTCAGCACATTAAAAATATCGAGAGTCACTTTGAAAATGAACATTTTAAATTAAAGGAATCAATGTTTAGGCAAGCAAGCATTACCCAATTTTTTCAATCGAACTAGTATTGAAATGTAAAGACTTGTACAATGTACTTAATCGACATATGTATATGTATTTATATGTAATACTAAAGTATGCAAATATTCTTTACTTCCAAAAATTCTTAAATAAACTATGTACAATACAATTATAGGTGTGGTATATATTTTGTGACTTCATCCCTTATAAGCGGACATCTCCATAGCCGGACAAAAACACTGCGACGGTGAGTGTCCGGTTATAAGGAATTCACTGTATTTACTACGAGAATTGAGTCAAATGAAAATGAAAATCGCAAATATTTGAAGTGTCAACAATAAAAACCACAAAAGTAGTTTATGGTTGCATAAAAAACAACAACATTAACACACAATATTATGACAACAATTGGGGTTAATAATAGCAACATTGCATGACGTTCATAACAAGGATATCTTCATATGTATGTATGTGTATATGTAGTAGGAATATTCTCTAACTTCAGGTTATTGCAATGTGCACATTTCAATTTCGGTTCAAGAATATTTTGGAGCCAAGTACAAATGTAATACAAAATACAGCGAGTGAAGGGAGGGAAAGTGCAGCATACAAATGAATAAATGAAATCGGCTCAATCGTAAAGTGCAATATGCACACAAATACTGGAAAATTAAAAAATAAAAAGCAGTCCCATAGGAAAAGCAGATTAAAGGGTCTAACTGAAATTAATTCTGAGTCCATATTCCACAGCTCGAATCGATAGGAAAACTTCCAAAACCGCACCACACCATATTCTTGGATATAGAGGATGGCTAAGGTTGGTTAGGTTGAACTGGCCGGTCCAAGAGGACCTCACATAGACTGAATGAGTCCCGTAGTGTCACCAGAAGTTGTTTTAACGACCAAACTGAAAAACCCTATCAAAAACCAGGAAAATGTTATAAAATAACTCCGTCCTCTGGCAAATACTAGAGCTCCTAGGACTAAAACCTGCGCTTGAGGGGGCAAACAATAAGAAATTCTAAAAAATACACAAAAAGCAACGTCGCTCATTCCAGTCACTTCCGTGAATAGCACAGGGTGTAAGCTAGAAATCCCCAGAGAACCAGCTGTTTGTTATACATATATTCCTTCCAGAAGTTATAGGATCGTATGAGATTTCTCCAGCTCAATCTAAATCACTGCCAGGTGTTCAAGATCCCTCGCGCATACGACAAGGGAGCCAAAGGTACATATACACTGATGCAATACTAGTGTATCTATGTGCGGAAATAATATGAGAGGTAATGCATATCCGATGAAAGATATGTGATGCTGAATCTCTATGCAGTCTGCCCGAACTTGTACAACAATGAGTCGGCAAAGATAGGACTCATGGCATTTGAAGTTGTACTTGCATGCACAACAACAAATAATTAATTAACAGAGCGAAACAAATAGGATAACTATGTATGAGGACAGAGAAAGCAACACGCACCCTCGACCTCGCTTGCCGATGGTTTCACGACACTGCCACTTCTCTCTTTTTTCCAGTGACTACTCTGACAACCACTCTCACTTTCTTTTTCTTTTATACCCTATCGTGAAAATGAAAGGTATATTAAATTTTAAGTACTATGACACGCGCACATTTTGAAATAGTAATACAACAACGCCAAACAACAACGTACATCATCTGTGAAAAGTCAGCGAAGAATTACTCTACAATATATGCTTAAAATGCTACCTGGACTAGGTAGGCAATTGCGAAAAAAAACAAACCCCCAAAAAAAAAACCTAAGTCCTCTCTCGGCAGACGAAAATCAGCCCTACAAGCCGCTGATCCTATCCGTCCTGCTATGTGGGTCAGAAGATGCTATAGGACCAGACGTGATCATGATGACATGTCGCTCAAGCAGTGTTCGAGAGAAACGTTCTTGCAAAACATTACAGACCTCTACGCGTTGGCGACACGGCGAGTATACCAAAGACGATTTAATATGTATGAGCTGTACGAGCTGTGCAGCACGGCAGCTTGGCTAGGACATATTATGCTAATGATGCAAAGTGATGGCTCGTGCTAAGAAAGTTTTATTTTTTATCGGGACCCGCCCTATGAAAGCAGAGTGAAGAGGGCGGCCCACTCGTACCAGTTGGACGGCCTATACCGTTTAAACAGTGAAGTCGCCAATTACGTATAATAATATTAGGTTGCGTCTAGATTCTCAAAAACTATAAATCCGCAAAACTGCAGAGATAGACCCACCATTAAGTAACCGAATAGAACAGAATGCATGAAATGTAGTTGATTAAGCCATGTCCGTTTTGGGTCTGTTGATCGGCGCGGGCCTCCACCGTGGTGTGATGGTACGCGTCGCTCCGCCTCCACACCGTATAGCCTGGGTTCACACCCCGGCAGCAAGCAAGCAACATCATAGATTTAGAAATAAGAGTTTTTCACTTAGAAGAAAACTTTTCTCAATGAGCCAGTGTCGCCCCTCGGCAGTGTTTGGCAAGGGCTCGGGTGTATTTCTGCAATGAAAAGCTCTCAGTGAAAACTCATTGCCTTACAGATGCCGTCGGAGTCGGCATACAACATATAGGTCCGTCCGGCCAATTTGTATGGAAATTCAAGAGGAGCACGACGCAAATCGGAAGAGAAGCTCGGCTTTAGATCTCTTCGGGAGGTTATCGCGCCTTACATTTATTTTTTTTATTTATTAGTTTGTCTGTTGAAAGCAAACTTGATCCTCAATTTTGAGGGTGCATCGATAAAACTCGTTTAGCTGGTATATTCTAGTGTTCGATTTAGCATTTGAGGAACAGAACAGGCGAATCGGACCCTATTGAATATATGTCCCATATAACCACGATGTTCTCCGATAACACCATATTTACTTTCTATTTGTCACTCATTTCCTTTCTCATTTAGTTCTAATTTCTCTTTTTCCTTTCTTAGCTTTCTTTGTATTCACGTTAACCGAAAAAGTAGTGATTATTCATTAACAAAGACGGGATTAAAGCGATGAAATACTTGGTAGCGGTTGACCTTATGACGCAGAATAGAAAATAGTTAAATATTGGACAATGGGCGTAGGCACCGCCACTTTTAAAGAAGGTTAATTTAAAAGTTTTGCAAGATGTAATTTGGCAGTCGTTGCAGATATCATGCTGAAATTTGGAAGGAACATTACTCCTATTACTATATATGTGCTAAGTAAAAATTGAAAAATCGGACGAAGAACACGCCCACTTTTGAAAAAAATTTTTTTAAAGTCAAATTTTAACAAAAAATTAAATCCTTACAGTATATAAGTAAATTATGTCAACATTCAACTCCAGTAATGATATAGTGCAACAAAATACAAAATAAAAGAGTTTCAAAATGGCGTGGCTCCGCCCTTTCATTAAATTTGTCTAGAATACTTTAATGCCATAAATCGAACAAAAATTTACCAATCCTGTGAAATTTGGTAGAGGCTTAGATTCTATGGCGATAATGTTTTCTGTGAAAAGGGCGACAATCGGTTGAACGCCACGCCCAGTTTTTATACACAGTCTACCGTCTGCCCTTCCGCTCGGCCACTAACACGATAACTTGAGCAAAAATCGATATATCTTTACTAAACTCAGTTCATGTACTTATAGTCAACTCACTTTATCTTGGTATAAAAAACGGCCGAAATCCGACTATAGACCCGCCCACTTTTTCGATATCGAAAATTTCGAAAAATGAAATTCTCTACCAAATACGAAAAAGGGGATGAAGCATGGTAATTGGATTGGTTATTGGCGCAAAATATAACTTTAGAAACAAAACTTTGTAAAATGGGTGTGACACCGACCATATTAATTAGAAGAAAATGAAAAAGTTCTGCAGGGCGAAATCAGAAGCTGGATCTTGGCAAGAATACTGTTTGTGGTATTACATACATATATAAATAGCGGTACCACAGATGATGTTCTGGGTCACTGGTCCACATTTTGGTCGACATCTTGAAAACGCTTCACATATACAACTAAGGGCACTCCTTTTAAAACCCTCATTAATACCTTTAATTTGATACCCATATCGTACAACGACGTTATAGAGTCACCCCTAGTCCACCTTTATGGCGATATCTCGAAAAGGCGTCCACTTATAGAACTAAGGACCCACTTCCTTTATAATACTCATTACCACCTTTACATTTTATACCCATATCGAACAATACATTCTGAGAGTCACCCCTGGCTCACCTTTACGACGATATCCGAAAATGCTTCCACCTATAGAACTAAGGCCCACTCCCTTTTAAAACAAACTTAATACCTTCCATTTGATACCCATGTCATATATATACATTCCAGGGTTACTCTAGGTTCATTTTCCTACATAGTGGTTTCCCTTATTTTGTCTCTAAGCTCTCAGCTGAGTATGTAATGTTCAGTTATACCAGAACTTAGGCTTCCTTACTTGCTTCTTTTTATTTTCATTACCTTTTCGTATTCTTTATATTTTATTTTTGTTTCCCCTTCCTTTGTCCTTTTATCTTTCTTTTTCCTGTTGTCTTGATTTCTTTTTATTTTCTTTTATTTAAATTTTTCCATTTTGTTGTTCTTTATCCTCTCTTTTCCCCGTTCACTGCACACAATACTTTTCATTTTCTTATACTCCTTCCATTCTTCCATTTTTCTTCGTCCTACTTGGTCTATTCTCATTCCCTACCCTCCTTTCGTTTCCGGCTACCTGCGTCTCCTCCCCTTCTCTCTTTTTCCTGCACCCAATCTACCTATTCCACTTTCTCACTTTCTCCTTCTTTCATATTTTTTCCTTTTATTCTTACCTAGTCGTATTTCCTTCCACATCTCTCTATTTCCTTGTCTTCTACTATCCCTCTTCCCAACCATTATCTTTTTGTTTATTACTTTCTCTCTGTCCCCTTGTCACTGTATACCTACCAACGGAATTCATTATCATTCGATTATTAGCTTAAAGTTTCCAGTTGGGTATTTTGTTGCCACAGATAAATGGTTATATGGATAGAAAAATCGGAACGTGCACGATTGATTGAATTGAAGTTGCAGCACGCAATGGGTGTGAATGCATACACAAAAACAAAAACAAAACCAACAATATGTATACATGTGCAGGCATCTGAAAAACCATCATAGACATGACGAGTATTTCGGATCTGTAAAACTTTTGCAATTCCACTTGAATGCTCCGATTGGGGAGAAAGACTTCAATTTGAAAACAAAAGACCATAAAACAAAAAGGAAAAATTGGAAAATAGAAAAATGTCTCAATTCAAGTACTCTGTGTAAAACTTTAAACATACAGCCCCTCATAAATTGCACGTGTGTAATTTAGGGTTGTACTTAAAAAATCAAATTTCGAAATTTCTCAGTTCCATCCTCATCGAAGTTCAAATTACCTTATAAAGGACTCAGATTACGATTTTCAGTCATCCCTTGTCGAATTCGGTTCGTTATAGAGTACGATAAACGACGCTGATGATGTCGTCAACGCGAACCTCTTGACCAGAGACGGAAAATAATAATTATTTTTTTTCGGAGTCGAAAAAGTCCTGGTCAAAATGTGTCCTAGGTGAAAATGTTTGAGTCCAGGTATTCCTACCGCATATCATGTCGAATCATGCATCCTTTTATTTTCAAAACTTTTTCCATAGAAGTCCACATATAAAAGTAAAATCTGTATTTTATTTTTTAGTACGATAGAACTGGTTAAATTTAAAATAAATTCCCGAAATAAAAGTTAAATCGGACTTTGTATTTTTTAAAGCCAAAATATAAAAGTCCGGCTTGGTAACAAAGAAACGGCTATCCGAATTAAAAAAAAATATTTGTTTCGGATAAGCGATGGTATCAAGTGGGACTTTTATTTCGGCCTTAAAAAAATTAAAGTCTTGATTTAACTTTTATTTCCGGACTTTTAATATTAAAAGTCCGAATTTAGCTAGTTCTATCGGACTCAAAAATAAAAATCCGAAAATAGTTTTTATCTTGATCCTAATATATTAGAAGTCCAAAATTAATAGTTTTGCAAGGAATTATATTATAAAAGGAATAACAGTTTCGGCCCCTGCTCTTGACGGGCTCAACCGGTACCACGTACGTTACTTGCCTGACTTTGGTTTTACCGTTTGAAATGGTGAGACGGGCAAATGTATATTTGATTTATAAGCACCTCCTAATATACAATTTTTGGCCATGAAATTAAGGAAACCAATATTTTTATTTCTATGATATTTTTGATATAATTGATATCTGATATGATATAAATCTAAAAACAAAAATCCAAATAGGATTTTGATGTTCGCGCGACTCGAGCATTCATATTTTGGCTTCTTTTGTTGAACAGAGTGGGTACAAATGTGTTACTTAATTAGGCCGGTTATAAGCGTTGTAATCCCAGCGTTCAAGCTTTCAGTAACTGGAATCCAATATAGCCTGTCTGTACGAACTTTCCGTGATCCGACAATGTGTCGCGACATTTTTAACTTTGTCACCTTTGAAAACTATTGAATTTTATCTTTAAAGGAAAAAATAACCGTTAAATTTTGATTTTATTTTTATGTCTAAAAATAGCTGTTTAGCCATGAATTTTATTTTTATGTGAAAGTTATTTTTATTTATTTCATCATTATTACTAAGCCTCGACTAAACTGTGACCTTAATTCTAGACATATTGTGCTTAACCTTTCACGCTATTATGTTTGTGGGGACTCTTCATGAAATTAAGTACCCTGCAGGCTTCTTACACCATATCACAAGGAGATTAGGAGTCACGCCACCTAGATGAGAGAGTCTCTGCCTTGCTATATCGATGCATTCGCAGAGAATTGCGACAGACTTGTGTATCTGATAGATTTAACATACTTTATTGATTCGTAGACTACAGTGTTCGTATAGTAGTCAGTGAGAATCCATTGGTTTTCTCTTCTTATATTTACGAATTTGGGAGTATACTAATTGACCTGTGTTGCCCATTTAATCCAGTGTTGTCTGTAGAACTGTTTAGTTTCCTATTACTTATGCTTTCCCAAGTCTACGCCTTGATCGACTTTCATGTTCCTGATTCAAGGGAACGCTCCATAACAAAGCTTTGTTTTTAGATCCCAGATTATTTAGTACACTAAAAAACATTCATTCGCTAGCTTAGAAGTAGTTGTGTAAGACTGCAAGGTTGCCTGGCTGTCTGAAATAAACAGGATGCTCCTCGGGATAGCCTTCCATAGATAATGTCTTCCGCAAATGACTGTGTACATGTAATTTTGCTGAAAAATAGTGCGGTAATATCTCATTGGTACCGATTCTTAAAGTTCGGCCCATTTTTACCAAATCCCGTTTATCCGTCATTAAATATGGATCCATCCGTGAGCCAGACTTCTGAGTCAGTGTCAGTATATGGATCCTTCTTTATAGAGTTCTGTTCATAATGAACAACTCAAAATTCCGAGCTTTTGGACGTAGGGACTCGGAGCTCTTCGGGATTATTCGCATCTATTTCGGATCATTTGGGGACTATTTCATGGTCGTGTAGAGTCATTTCGAGATCGATTTGTGATGGATTCCTGATGATTATTGGACTAATTTCGGGACTCTCCTGTGGTCATCTAGGGATCGCTCGTAATTTCGTAATGGGTTTTTGGAGACTTTGTCAGGGCTGATGTGGGTAGTTTCGGAATGGTTTTGGATATGGTCTCATTTAAATTCGGGGTTATTGGGGACTATTTCAGGATATCCCGGTTTATTTGGGTACCAGTTCGAAGTAATTTCGGATTAATTTTTGCACCTACGTCAGAGAGGTCGTTTTGTGGGAATTTCGTTATAATTTTAGTGAATATTTCAGGACTATCGGGTTCATTAGGAAATTTCTTCATTGTTATTTTATTTCATAGTAATGTTGCTGACTAACTTTCAGGGACAGTTCGGGGTAAATTTCAGGATTCTCCCGGGTTTTTTGAAGACTTCCTCAGGGTAATTATGAGGTGGCTTTACAGACATTCTACGGGGGTCAGTTCGAATCAACTTGTGGTCATTTCGTGGGCACTATTGCAGGCAAATTCGGTTTCTCCCGAAGCCAACAGATGAAACAAAAATTTATTGGTAGCATGTTGCTCACTACTGCGTGTGATACTCCCCGGTTATAACGTTTCTTGTCGCTATTAAATTCGTAAACGTCGTCTCTATTTTTAGATTTGCGACCACACATGGGTTTGTGCTGTTGCGGTTTATTAGATGGATTTAAGTTATTGCCGTGTTTTATGTATATATTTTATTGGTAACGATATTAGTCAGTACGTTAAAGTGTGACTATTCGACTAATCTTAACAAACCAACTATTTGAACAGTGAAGTTCGATTAATAAACGTTCAAATTCGATGTTTTCAGAATAGTTTTAAGAGGCTTTATAGCTATGCTTATAAGTCGTTACACCCTTGCCAAGTATTTGAATTTGCTTAGGCAACAAAATTAGCTTTTATCCTTCCATCAATCTATCCTATTGCCGGGGCCAGAAAATATAATAAATAAAGCCCAAAACATCACACCTAATTCACATATTGTTTATATGTAAAATAATACTAAAGGCATGAGAATAATATTTTTCAAAAAATGTTACGCAACACAGATAAAGTGTGATTGAAGGCTTGAAGTGCGGGTGAAGGTAACATGGAGTTTGGAAGACGGCAGTAGCTTACAACAATTACAATGTGAACGCAATAAACCACAAAACAACAAGTAAGCAAGGCTAAGTCGTGTAACCGACATCAGATACTCAGTGAGAGCTTTGGAGATAAAAAGGAAATCATCATGTAGGAGTGAACTAGTGTAACCCTGAATGCGTTTGTATGACATGGGTATCAAATGGAAGGTATTAAAGAGTATTTTAAGGGGTGGGCCATAGTTCTACAGGTGGATGCATTCGGGATGTCGCCATAAAGGTGACCAAGGGTGACTCTAGAATGCGTTTGTACGATATGGCTATCAATGAAATGAGTTAGTGATTATTAAAGGGAGTGGCCTTAGTTCTAAGGTGGACACCCTTTCGAGATATGCCCATATAGGTGGACCAGGGGGACTCTAGAACGTGTTTATATGATACGGGTATCAAATGAAAGGTGTTAATGAATATTTTAAAGGGAATGGGCCTTAGTTTTACAGGTGGACGCCTTTTCGAGATATCGCCATAAACATGGACTAGGGGTGACTCTAGAAGTGTTTGTACGATATGGGTATCAAATAAAGGTAATATGAGGGTTTTAAAAGGAGTGGCCTTAGTTGTATATGTGAAGACGTTTTCGCGATATCGACGAAAATGTGGACCAGGGTGATCCAGAACATCGTCTGTCGGGTATCGCTAATTTATTATATATGTAATACCACGTACAGTATTCACTGCCAAGATTCAAGGGCTTTTGATTTCACCCTGCAGAACTTTTTCATTTCTTTACTAATATGGTCGGTGTCACACCATTTTACAAAGTTTTTCTAAAGTAATATTTGTCAATAAGCCAATCCAGTACCATGTTTCATCCCTTTTTCATATTTGGTATAGATTATGGCGTTTTTTTCATTTTACGTAATTTAGATATCGAAAAGTGGGCGTGGTATAGTCGGATTCGGCCATTTTTTATACCAAGATAAGCGAGTTCAGATAAGTATATGAACTACGTTTAGTAAAGATATATCGATTTTTGCTCAGGCTGTCGTGTTACGGCCGAGCGGAAGACAAACGGCTCGGCTGTGTATAAAACTGGGCGTTGCTTCAACGATCGCCCATTTCCACAGAAAGAAATTACCGTCATATAATCTATGCCCTACCAAATTTTACAAGGATTGGTAAATTTTGTTCGGACTTATGGCACTAAAAGTATTCCAGACAAACTACATGAAAGAGGGCGGAGCACGCCATTTTGAAATTTGCTTTATTTTTATCTATGTTGCACCATATCATTACTGGAGTCGAATGTGACATAATTAACTTATAGAAATTCAATTTTTGTTATAATTTGACTTAAATTTTTTTTAAAGTGGGCGTGTTTATCATCCGATTTTGCCAAGTTTTATTGAGTACATATAGTAATAGGAGTAGCGTCCTTCCAAATTCATCATGATATCTTCAACGACTGCCAAATAACGCTTGGAAACTTTTAAATTACCTTCTTTCAAAAAGTGGGCGTACCACGGCCATTGTCCAAAATTTTACTAATTTTGTATTCTGCGTCATAAGGTCAACCACCTACCAAGTTGCATTGCTTTATCCGTCTTTGGTAATAACTTTTGCACTTTTCGGTTTTTCGAAATTTCGATATCGAATTGGCGTGGTTATAGTCCGATTTCGTTCATTTTAAGTAGCGATTTGGGATGAGTGCCCAAGACCAACATGCCAAATTTTATCAAGATACCTCAAAAGTTACTCAAGTTATCGTGTTAACGGACAGACGGGCGACGGACGGACATGGCTCAATCGAATCGATACTGATGATTTTGATATATGGAAGTCTATGTCTATCTCGATCCCTTTATACCTGTACACGAGCCGTTATCCATCAAAGTTAATATAATCTGTGTGCAAAGCACATGAATATAAAAATATTTGTAACTTATTTGTTGACTAAGTTTTGTAACTATAGAGACGCAGCGTGCATATTATTGAATTGTTAAAATGGACAAGAACTGGCGAGTTATGTAGATGAAAAGAAATTATAAAAGTATATATGTATAAACGTGCATACATATTTACACATAGTAGAAAATATTTCAAAAAATAACAACTCTAAAAGATAGAAATGTAGAAAACAACATATCAAATAGGAAATCCGACAACGTGACTGGCGGCAAAATATTGTTGTGCAGCTGATTGCTTTTGCCTTTGTGTGAATTAAATTTGTGGAAAAAATGTTCATTGACGATGTAAAAACATTGATAAGGATACGTAGGCGTAACATATGTAGTGTGCCTTATTCGGTTAAGGCATCCTGCAGTCAACCAACTAGTTGCAAACTAGTAGCTCATTACACAGTCACATTTTGTACCGTTAGTTACAGTAAAAACCGAAGAGCATATGGTTTTTGAAAAATAATAATATATGGGTTAAAGCATTGTTCAGTGCATATTTTTTTTCGGTGAGATTTTAATCTACAGTTAAATTGGAATTGGTACAACATTCTTTTCAGGCATGTGGGTGGCTTAAATTGGCGTCCTTTCCACTCCTGAACAACGCGCATTCCGACAGCATTAATTTCTCAATTTCAAAGAATAAAGCGTTGCTAGTAAACGCCGCCATTCCATCAAGACCCGTTACAATACAAACTACCAGCCTATCCGGGGTCTAGTCCGCACGAGGATATACAACATAAAATTATATAGAAATATATGATGCTGAAAACAGTTCGAGACAGTCCAGAAAAAATCCTGAAATAGCCCCAAAAATGATGCCGAAATTATTTAAACATAGTTGCGAAGGAGTTCGCAGATAAATCCGCTATGTCCCAAAAAATAAGAATATACTGGGTTTCAAAATGGTTTGGACATCATACTGTTCCGAATCAATTTCTTTTGAAGTAATCTCTAAGTGTCTAAAATACTGCCAAAAAAGCGATTAAGTTCTGCTGCTAGTATAATTTTCGCAGATAGGGGGTCACCCTGCCTGAAAACCTCGTTTAGTCAAGAACGGCTCGGGGAGGTTCTTTCCACTTCTGACTGAGCTGATGGAGTTGCTCACATCATTTGGCACAGCCGTATAAGATCTTGGGGAAAACCAAATTCAGACATAGCGTCATATAGGCAGCTCCTTTTTTTGCTGTCGAAGTCGACTTTAAAATCAACGTAGAAGTATGGTGTGCCAATTCTCCAAGATTTCGCGCCATAGTGAAAATCTGTTCTGTGGTAGATTTACAAGTTCTTCAGCCGCATTTCGCAGAATACACTTGACGATATTAAAAAAGCCAATCCGCGATAGTTGGCGCAGTAATCCTTTCTTGTCGTCACGGCAAAAACCCTAGATTCGAATATTCGAGCATGCACTCGTCCGACCATCTTTGCAAAAATCTGATTCATGCGCCTTATCACTCCTTGCCGTTTTACCTCCGCAGGCAATTCATCAGCGCCCGGTCATTGTTGTTTTTAATCTAGTGCTATTCTGACTTCGTCATAATCGGGTGGGGGACACCAGTTCCACATCTCATTCGGGATCGGATTCATCATCCCAGTGCAGTACATGCTATCTCCATTTATGAGTGCAGAGAACTGTTCCCTCCATAAGCTAAGTACTTCCTGGTCATCTAGTACAAGGTCGCTGTTTTCGTTTTAACGAGAGTTTGCCCCGTATTAAAATCGTCCGTCTCTCGCCGAAGTTTAAGTAAATTACGGCGTATTCTGGGGCCTAGCAGCTCAACCTCCTCGCACTCACGCTTTCTTCTTCATTTTTTCTTTCTGAAAAGGCATCTCGCTCCTTTTCAACCCGCGGTAGCGTTCCACATTATACTGTTACTATTACTGTTAACGTAGCCCTGTAGGCAGCATCTTTCTTTCGGTGCAACGCGGCATTTTCGTCGTTACAGTTACTTTTGTTCGTGGTTGCCGGTATCCAGTGTTCTCCTCGGCAGCAGTAGTACGAATGTGTTAAGAGATATGCTCCACTGCTTCTGCATTCCGTCGGGTTGACTTGTGCTCTCAGATAACAGCTGTGAGAGTAGACTTGCGGAATTATTGCAGTCTGTAGCGATTGCAGCCTTTATCCAAGTATTACAATTAACAGCATCTTGAGACAAGTTCAAAATTTAGGACCCTAGGTTATCGGTAACTTACCTTAAACTCGACCGAAAAATTCAAAACCCGCCTGGATTTCCAAATAAAAGATCCTGTGTTGGAAGGTGCGTTGTAAATGGAAAATCATTTTATCTCAATAATTGATTTTATGGAAATATCTTTATTTGAAGCTAATTTTTTGGTTTTTCATCAAACTTCGGTTACAGAGTATGTAAAAATATTTTATATATGACTAGTCCTTAAAAATTTTTCGAAAAGCTTTCATAAAACATGTTCGTCTATATTTCATGTAACTGTACGTTTGCAGCTGCTGTAAGAGAAGAACTGAGAAAATCCTCTTATTGAACAGTCAGTTATGTCGGGCATAGCATATGCTAAAATGATCTGAAATTAAGGGATATAAAATAATACCTGCCAATCAAATTTTATCGAAATACCCAAAAATAAATGACTAGTCTCTAGTTGGAAATGTATGCACTAGTTTTACTTCTAGATTCCTACAATTTTCTAATTACACTGCAAAAAATGCGATTAGTCTAGGGTGAATCCGGATGAGTCGCAAGGAATACGCGACTATAGCCATTTCTGATTCTTTATAAGTGTTGGAGTGATCCCTTTTGTTTGAGCATGTCCTATGGACAGATCAGTTGTACCTGTTGTAACGAAGCTTTTCTTTGCGCCGTGCTTCTTCTATAAAGTGCTGGGGTATACTCGCCGTGTCCAAGGTTCGCTTACAATAAATTTTATTTCGGGGTACCTTGCAAATCGTTTTCATATAGAATTCACTTTATTGCTTTAACTCTATACACTATAACTATATATAAAATGTGATAAAGAAAGATATGTATGTATTCTTCACTTCGTTGATGATTGCTCTATGATTAGTGGTGGGCTAACGGTCTTCGTGTCCCGTTAGGAGCGTTCCGTTAGGACGCCTTGCTGATCGTTGCCTGGGTATGTGTAATGTATCTCAGTGACGCCTTGCGTCGGCGTGTTTCTCTTACGGTTAGCGACTGCGCTGTCTCTGCTGCAGCTCATGTCGGTGCGTCTGCGTGAGTGAAGCTCTGGGATGGTTGACGTCGTATGTTTTGCGTGACTCTGCTCTGGTCAACGTTTGTATGCTCGTGTAATTCTGCCGTGGCAGCGTCGTATGTTGCGTATCTCTGCTGCAGCCAACGTCGTATGTTACATATCTCTGCTGCGGCCAACGTCGTGTGTTAGCGTATCTCTGCTGCGGCCAACGTCGTATCTTAGCGTATCTCTGCTGTGGCCAACGTCGTGTGTTAGGCGTATCTCTGCTGCGGGCACGTGGTATGTTAGCGTATCTCTGCTGTGGCCAACGTCGCGTGTTAGCGTATCTCTGCTGCGGCCAACGTCGTATATGAGCGTATCTCTGCTGCGACCAGCGTTGTATGTTTGCGTATTTCTGCTGCGGTCACGTCGTTCTTAGCATATTCTCTGCTGTTTCTGCCGAGGCTTACGGTGGTGGTGCGCGGGCTCGTGGCGCTGTGGGCTTAGCTTTGCAGGGAGACGAGCGCTGGTCAAAACCAGCTTACCCACAATCCTCAGCTCACGGCTTCTTCGCCTATGAAGCGGACTATCTTGCGATGTCAAAACCGATACGCCTTTCAGATGCCCTTCAATTGCTTGCGTTGCTCGGGTAACATCACAACTTCTGCGCGTCCCGTCGTGACTGTGTACCAAATATAGCGCCCAAGGTACTATAGGGGACAATTACTCAAGAATGTGGACCAAAAAGGGTTGTTTATAGAAACATACATATGCAGATATGTATGTTATTGTTTTTACAGATTGGAAAATGTTTTGTTAGCTTGCAAATTATAGTTTTGCCCTAAGAGGGCGATGTATGTAGACATTTTAATCCACACTTAAATACACACACATGCAAATGCACATATATTTTTATTGAAACACACGCATATAAATATGAAGTTGACATACACAATTTTATCTTCACAATCTTTCTGTTTTATGTATTTAAGCGTACTATTGATTGACTTTCGAATCTTTTTATAAATGTTTGTTTTATAGAAAAGTATAAATGCGTACATATATTTATTTTAGAGGTGGTTGAATTAAAACTGATGTTTGTAGAGAAAAAGTTAATATTTTAATATTTTTTACGCTATAAGAAGATATCTACAAAAGCTAGTAGCCGCGCTCTCAATCCATCTCCAAAACTGAGCTAAATATTTCAAGCACAGCTACTATATACTACTAGGTATGTTGCTTCCAATTGGAGAACTCCGTAATCGGCTGAGATTAAGCGGCAATTACCCACAGACGGGTGCCCACGTATGGACGTTTGTCGTACGAAACACGTTTTGCCGAACCCTCAGCCCGTAGAATCAATGTGGGTGTATGGGTACATGTCATACATAATTTGTGTTTGTAATTGTTACAGATAATCAACTGTTGCCCTTGGGCCATTTGCATGCTCTTATGGAACATCAACTTTTTCCAATTTTAATTTTGATGTTGGGAAAGGCTGGATTAATATTAACTAAAGATACATAGATTGCATATTTATAATCTGAACTTTTACATGATTTTTCGAATTATTTTCACAAATTTTTTCAACTTTTACTTAGGTGTTTTGCATAAAACTGCAAACGGTTTTAAAAATGAGCGCACAAACGTTTACTAGGCAACTCTGTCTAGTGAGGAGAGCGATCAGCTGACACGTTTCTTACGGAAAATATCAAAATTGTTTTGATTTCTACGTTCCGGGCTACGTACGTACGGCGTTCACGTCGGTGAGTTTTCGTTTACATTGCACACTCATAAGATAGGTCGTGTCAGCTGACCTTTTTTTGGTACGGACGTTTCGTGAGTAACTGCCGCATTATGCATATTCTCAGATAGGGAAGCAGAACTATCGCGTTTGGATTCACCACTTACCTCCCCAAGTTGCCGATATTATAAGGTGCCGCCAATGCAGTAAACTCAGCGACCCTCACTCATGGGAACCAGTTCACAGGAATATATGTAGTGGCATTGAAAAGCAGTCTTTTTTTTTTTATGAACTGTCAAACCTGGTGCTTTGTTAAACATCATTGAGGTAGTTCGCCGTAAACGAATTCTCACTATCTCAGAAAACCGCTATAAAAATTGGTACTTTACGAACACATGTGGAATCACAAAAAATTGGCCGGACTACAATCAAACAAAAACACGCGTATTTACTAAGATTGTATAGGAAAGAAAATTTACGATGACAGCCACAATTACGGACAATTGCCATTTGCCCAACGCGTATGTGAAGAGTTGCACCCTGAACGTTGGTCATGAGACGGTCACACATTTCCTCTGCGATTGTACAGCCCTGCATTCACAATCCGAACGAAATTTGTCATACTGCATTTTACCCGCTCAAGTTCATTAGTGGTAGCCCCTGTATCCTTTTTGCTTCTTTTGAACGAAGATTAGTTCAGAATAGAACCATGCATGTTTATATTATTGCGCAGCTTATAACACTATTACACAAAGCAAACAACAGGCGGCCGCCGTGGTGTGATGGTAGCGTGCTCCGTCTACCACACCGATGATCCTGGGTTACGCCCGGGCAGAGCAACATAAAAATTTTTGAAACAATTTTTTTCATTAGAACGAAATTTTTCTAAGCGGTGTCGCCTCTCGGCAATGTTTGAAAACACTCCGAGTGTATTTCTGCATGAAAGCCTCTCATGTGAAAACTCATCTGCCTGACAGATGCCGTTCGGAGTCGGCATTAAACAAGTAGTCCAGTCCGCCAATTTGTAGGAAAAACTAACAAGGAGCACGACGAAAATTTGAAGAAAAGCTTTTCCTAAAATCTCCTCGGAGGTTATCGCGCCTTACATGTAACAAGAACAGCGTATAAGTGCACAGCTGCGTATATATTGTTCGTTTCACTCGAGCTTAGACTTCTTACTTGTTCTCTTAATATTAAAATAATGAAGCATGAAAAATAATTTAAGAAGTATTTGTCTACTGGCTCAACTTCGCCGTTCATACAACAAATTTTTTATCACTCACTGACGGAAACATGTTTGCACGTATCAACAAAAATTAATATTCACTGAAAGCACCCAATAATCGCTCTGCCATGGCTCATTTCATTTAATATTTTCTTACATATTATTTGTGTTTGGTTTTTGCAGCTCATTATGAGTTTGCCACATTTTTTCGTCGAACAATTGCTTGGCCAAAGAGGATCGTTAGTTCATTCACATTAAAGCCAGTCAATCAATAAATGTAATAGGATTCCCAGCAGGCGCCATTTTTTCGCCTCTTTTGTTATGTTCTTTCATTGCATACTTTGCGATTTGATGTAGCTTAAAATTGTTGGCAATAAGCAAAGCTGACAGCTAAATGGGATACATTTTTAGCGCAATGTTGATAAGCCATGAGGGAGGCTTAGGTTTGTTAGAAAATTTTGTGAAATTGAAGTAATGTGAGATGATTTGCCAAAGGTGCAAGATTGTATCGAGATTAATTGTGACGTGATTTTGTCGTCGAGTATTGTTATTATATTTTGTAAAGTTGTCATAAATACTGAGACAGTTTAATATATATGCACAAGGAATAAAACTAGACACTTTCAACAAGAAGTTAAAGAGAACGCTTAACTGATCTTACTAGTATTATATTATAATTTTATTAATTTCTTACTTACGTACTGAATTGGCGCTTAACCATTTAGACTCTTATGGCCGTCAAACAATATGCGCAAGTTTCTTTCTTTGTGGGTTAACTGGTGCCTAATGGCGACACCAAGGAAACTTAATCGTTTTCCACCTGGTTTTTAAGCGGAGTGGGGCAACTTCTTCCTCTGCTTCCCATGGGCGGGTGACCTAGTCAGAGTAGCCGCTTAGTCTAGTTCGCTGGACTATGTTGGTGTATGCATGAAGCAATAAATCTTACTTCGGTACTCGACCTCGTCGAAGAGGCCCATAAATCTTTCGTAGAAACACTCCTAAAGCCTAAACTGATGTTGTCAAGGGCTATGCTTCTGCACCTGAGTTACTAGCTATTAATTAAATAAGTATCCTCAATTAAATACTTCGAATTAAATACCTCATAAAGTTTGCTTGTTCTTATTGAATTGCATGAAACATAAATAGTTTTTATAGTACTTAAAACTTCCATTGTTTTCATAAAAATGTTATTATCTTTTATCTGTGCATTAAAACTTATCAAGTCGTATTTTGCTAGCGGCTTTCATAAGCTTGTTTATTATATAACCTTAGAATGCACCAATACCACTCACAAGCATGTACAAGCGAAGCGTGGGAGTGTGCAGAAAGTGTTTTTTTTAGCTCGAACTGTGGGTTACACACATTTCGATACAAAGTGTTATATAAAAAACTAATTAAGGACACGGTTGTGCTCGACTGTGCGGTGGCCTTATACCCTTCATGAATGTAACTGACTATAGTCTGGTCGAATTGTTTATAACTTGCTCAGAGACCCAGACTAAGCTTAACTGAACCGGACCTTTCATCATTTCCATGCCTCCCATGTTGCGGGCCCATTGAGAGTTATGACGCACAGTTATCTTAACCTAAGTATTTTAATCAAGGTCTTGTATTTGAAAAGAGGTACTCTTAATTTTTGAATACCGGATACTATGAATGCTTGGGTCTTGGGTTCCAACTTTCTTCAAACAATTCCTACATTTGGCTCTACAAAGAGGGCTATTTGAAATAAAAATTAGCAGTTCCATTTAGGAAATATTTAATAATGATGTTTTTTTTTAAGAATGGCGATTGTGTGAGTCGTAAATCAAGTACCATTTGTGGGTATGAGTCTGATCTGAAAACTAGTACTGAATTAAAATGGTGAGTCGAAATTCAAGAAATCTACACCAATGGGATGCAACCCCACTATTCTTCAGGCATGAAATAGAAGTTTGCGGTAGATAATGTCTACAGAGAGCCTTAGCCTCGAGGTGTATCTTCACTATGTCAGACAGCCAGGTAGTCTTGCATGTCATGCAGTCTGACGCAACTACTTCTAATCTAGTGGATGAAGGAATTGGAGTCATAAACGATGTGGGAGCCAAAAACATTTTTTTTTGGGATGGCAATATTCTATGGTCCAGAGCCCTTCTATAGACAAACAAAGCCCCACACTAGGGAAGCCATAAGTAAGTGGGCAGCAAGCAGTTCAGATAAAACTGGATTGAATGACCAGAGCAAAAACAGACTAAATTGTTTATCTTCCCAGCAACAAGAGTATCACCAAGCTCATTGATCTAAGCAGAGAGGCCTACTAACTTACCTTACCTCACCTTATTGTATCATACGGACTGGCACTGTTAAATAATTTTTCAAAAATTGTTGTGTCAGGATGAATATATATGTTAATAAATAAAATAAATAAATAACTCTCATTAGGTACTAGACGGGCCATTGCAGTCTACGATATCCTTACTAATTAAATTTAGCAGCAAATATGTTGTCTTTGGGCTAGACCCTTAATACCCTCGTGTATGGAGTTGAAAGCCTGAAGAGGTACTTAAATACATTGAAAGCCTCCACAGTAATAGGCTGAAAAATCAAGCACAATAGATCTGAATAGAGGTCACAATACATCGGGGCCTAATAATAATGCAAATAATAATTGAAATGATGCAGATATTTAAATTACCCCAAATTACTATTTTAATTTAGTAACATTTTACCGTATAAGTAGAACGATATTTACTCTATTATCTTATATTACCTTCTCGCTCCATTCTCTTTGCTCGGTTAATATAACGCTCGCTGTCTAAGTCTACCTACCTTTACTTCACTACCCCTCTCCCATTAGCCTTTGGCATTCGCTTTCATATTTTGCCCGTGTACTTCTCTTTTAAACGAACTTGTCCTTACAGATCTTTTTGCAACACCTCTCAATCTCTGCACTTTCGTCTCACTAGTATTCATGCTAAACGTAGCTACCTTACTCACTGTCCCTATATCTCACTTCTTATTTTTCCTTATTCTTTTTCTCCCTGCCTTACATCGCTTACTTTAGCTCTTTCGCACACTCTCATTTTATCTTTCCTCTTCCTCCTCTTCTACTACTAAATTGTTTGCTTACAATTCCTTTTTTCGATCATTTCATTTTCAGCATTCATAAATCGTCTTTACTTTCGTGCCATCAATTCATATTTCGCTATCACTTAAAGTACCCTTATTCAGAGCAATGTCTATCTGCCAGCTTTCAATATTTAGCGAATTATGAGACCAGACCTAAAGATGGAGTTACGTCTACTTTTCAAACATATACCTAATCAGCTAATTTACTTCATAGTCCATAGGAATGCATTCCTTCATACGACGCGAGCACTCATCCGAATACACGTCCTCTGCCATAAAAATTCGTCTTTCCAGATTTCAGTTTGTTGGTATGCTGACTCATATGAGTCCCTAGACATAAAAATTGAAATTTTCACGTCTTTGGCGACCGCCTTGGTATGCTGGTAGCGAAGATACTTGGTTCAGCACGGGAAAATTTTAGAAACACAGGGTTTTACAATTATAGAAATTTTTTCTAAGCGTGTGGCCATCGGCTGTGTTTGGCAAGCACTCCGTGTATATTTTTTTGTCATTCTCATGACACTCACCTTCCTTGGGGATGCCGTTCGGAGTCGCATAATCATGTAGTCCCTTCCTGCAGTTTGTAGGGAAGGACAATTAAGAGGAGCACGACGCAAATTGAAGAGAAGCTCCATCTAAATCTCTCGGTGTTATCGCACCTAGATTTATTTGATTTTCTTATATGGACTGAACTGACTGCTTTGTTGGAACATCTCTTACGGAGGGGCTAATTATATCAGTTTACGCCTGTCTGAAGGTATGTCAGAATGTTCTCTTTCTACATTTGTGGTACCCTATTGTACCGTCGAAGAGGCACTCTTAGTTTTCCTATGCGTACTGTCGCACAAATCCTCTCTGAACCTGTTGTTCGAGCATGCCCTGTGAACAGGCCACCAATTGAGCTTTTTGTGCGGAACGGAAACTGTTGGACAGATTCTACTTTGAACCCCCACGGGTATTGTCTACCCGCAATGAACACTTTATATATTTAGTTTATTATATAACACTAAGTATCACAACTGTACCCATAAATGAGCTGAGCACCAGAGCTCATAGAGAGTATTTTAAAGAGTATGATACTAAGTATAGCCTTTCATGTCGTGAACGGTATTATTAAAATGAGCTGGTATATTTGTCAGAATGCATTTGCTTGTAAATAACTTATGCGTTGTATGAGTAAGTGGGTAGGGATTATTGACCATCCTAATAATTCTACTTGAATGCCACAGCCGTCGTATTACAACTTTATGCTCGAACAACATACCACCAAACCAATGTCTGCTACTGAACGGAGAGAGTACCAAAGCTGTACAAGCGTAAGGCGGCATTGCACCCACCCCAACATAAAAGCAAACGAGCTTTCACCGTCTCTAGCAGTTTGTGTGGTGTTTTGTTGCTGGATATGTTGGATAAATTACATGTAGCACGGCAAGTGTTGGTTGCAAGCTATGAGCTGTAGGGATGTGAACTATTTCTGTCACACGTGGATACAGAAATTTGAGATGCTTGTTGCTGCTCTAACCTTTCGAACGGATATGGAGGCTTAATATCATTTGTGTAGATTAAGCTTTAGGCACTGTGGGCAGTTCTCTTAAATTTAAATGTTCTACGCGATTCAGGGTGATACGTTTCAGGTGATCGGACGTGTTCATGTACAGCATATTTTTAAACACAGATAATATCCACATGCCACACGGATGACGGAACATCGAGGGCAACCAGAATGCAAACGAACTTGTAAGGGCGGCCTGCAGGTAATGCTCGGAGGTGTCGGAGGTGCATGATCCACTTATATCAACCAAAAGGAAACGCACATCGCCCATTAAAGAAGTTATGCAGCCCCAATGATATCCTCAGGCACTTGGAAGGTTTAAGCAATTAACCTGCAGAGTAACGATAGTGGGTGAACAGAGGACGTGCTAAATAAGGGGTTTCACGGACGGAAAGAAATGTTTTAAAGTATCACGCATGCCACAATAACCGGACACGGGGCGCTTGCATGCATGCGTAGATATGGGATCCCTTTTCACAGCATTTGCAGAAGCTGCGGTGAAAAGGACAGCAAAGGAACACTCGCGCACTACATGCGTCAAATGCCAGCTCTCTAGCACACACCAGGTTTCTACTGAAGGCATTTATATACTGCTGGAGTTTAGGAAATAACTAATGCACTATCAAATAGATCAGGCAGGTCATTGTCCTGTACCAAATGGTACGCACGGAGTACGACTAGACATACTAAAACTGCAGCAATGGTTTCAGAAGAATTCGCATCAAACTGGCGCCCTGTGCACTGCGTGCGCTTCGATATTTGGTATCTGGCTGCCACAGCTACCAACCAACCAACAGCCTTTTGTTGGACGCAGCCAAAATTATCTTGCCGGTAATGGAAATAGTTAAAAAATTTGTGAAGTATGCTATGTGTATCTTACGCTTATTTGCATAGTTCGCACGTTAAAGTTGAAACCGGGCACCTTAGGCTAATCGCCAAAATGTTGCGCCCAACCGTTGCTGATTCCATTTATATCCAACGGAGTTTTTATGATCGTATGAGGCTTTCAATTCAAAATTTGAAAGTTACCTCTTCAGGGACTGAGTTCTTCGATTTGTCACCTTGCACGTGGTACCGTGTTACCCAAATCCATATATATTTGGCGCCCCAACGTGGGGCTCGGACACATCTTTCGTTTCTGGCCTTAGATATCGTGATAAACGAACACGTTTTTATAAATAGGAAAGCATGAAGTTAAAATCTTTCGTGCAGCCTATATTCCATACCCCCATCAGCAATTAACGTAAATGGACTTATGATGGAAAAATTGGCCGTCCATGAGGCTCACATAGACCAAATAAGTCCGTAGTGTTAACAAAAGTTTGTTTTAACGACCAAAGTGAAACGCTATCAAAACCACAGGACCTATATTATAAAAATACCTCCATCCTCTTGGCAATACTAGAAGCTTCCCTAGGATTTAAGCCACTTGCTGCTTCTAGATCTGACATCTGTATCACTCCTAATAGCTGGAGTCTTAGCCCGCAACCGCAGGGTAAGAGCGCAAACGTGCTCGATCGTTTACTCCACCAGCCC